>CAUYQG010245409.1:0-21342 GCA_963574415.1 Tarsius wallacei
CCTGTAATTCCGGCTACTCGGAAGGCTGAGGCGGAAGGATCGCCGGAGCCCAGCGGGTCGAGGCTGCGGTGGCCGGAAGCGGCCACGGCACTCCAGTCTGGGCGACGGAGTGAGACGCCAACTCAGAAAAAAAAAAAAAAATAAATAAATAAATAAATAAATAAATAAATAGGTAATCAAGCCCCCTTGGAAGGTGACAATTGAACGAATACTTGAAGGCGGTGAGGGTTGGGGCCCTGTGGGAATCTCTAGACAAAGCATGTTGCAGGCAGAGGGGACAGGACAGAGGCCCAAGGGCAGGAGCACGCCTGCAGTACTCACACGAGAAGGTCAGTGTCGCTGAAGCCGAGTGACTAAGACAAAGGTCCTAGGGGATGGGAAGAGAAAGCCACGGGGGAAGAGCTCTCAGGGTCGCCGAGGCAAAGACAGGCGGCCGCCCGGGCTGGGTCGGGGAGGGGTCTCGCGCCCCTCCTGGAGGTCGGCGGGAAGCCCAGGCGTCCCTGCGGGTGTCCGGAGCCGAGGCGGAGGGCGCGGGGGAGCCGCCAGCGCCTTCTCCCGGGCCCCGCGGCGGACGGCGAGTCGCTCGCGGGGGCGTCGCCCGAGCACGCCCGCGCGGGCGCCCGGCTGGGGGGATGCGGGGCGCGCCCGGCCCGGCGCGCCCTGTTCGCGGCCCACGCGGCCCACGCGGCCCGGCGGCTGCGGGCGCGGCGCTCATGCCTCGGGGACGCCCGGCCCGCGAGAGCTCACGCCGGTCCCCGGCCGCCGGGGTTTGAATTTACTAACGACTTTTAGGCATAGGTATTATTTTAGGTAGTTTTATGCATTAGCATGCTTTCCCCCCAATTTCTTGTTCTTACGGTGCTATGCACGTTCTCTCTCTAATGGATTTTGAACATGCAGTGTTTCCAACCTGTGTCCCTACCAGGTGCCCAAGGACTCACCTCCTGCTCCTGCTTCAGCATTAAAACCAAAGCTGTTACCAGAGCTGGTCAGATAACTCACTAGGATAGTTCCACATCAAGTTAAGTTCACATCAAACTGGCTCTTAAATTCCTCTCCATTTCCTGACGCCAAAAATTTCTTTCTTTCCTACAAAATCAGCCATGCATCTACAATTATTTTTGTCATTTTTAATTCATTTGAGATATTTGTTGCAAGAGGATTTCAAAACATCCCACTCTGTTGTTTTGTGTGAAACAGAAGTCGTGTTTATCATTTCAAAATAGTTTTATAATCTTAGTTTTAACTTACTCTTTAACCCGGCAGTTATTTGAAGTATTCGTTTGTAGTTTCCAAGTAGATAGAATTTCTTAAATCTCTTTCTGTGGTTGATTTCAAATTTTATTAAATTATAATGATAGGGTGTGATTTTTGTATTTGAGTAATTTATTGCAATTTTAAGTTTTTTCTAAGGCATGGTCAATTTTAGTAAATACTTAGCAAAAAAAAGCCATATGCCTGCTTGTTAATTATATTTTTTATATAGTGAGCATTTTAATGTCTCTCTTATCCCTTCAAAAACTTTGTTCTCTTCACATAGTAAATACTCAGTAGTCATCAAATGAATGAATTCTATACAATTTTAATGAGTAATGCATTTTGCTTTGCTGATGTTCAAGCAATGAACTCATTCAGCACTTAATTAGTTGATCATTGGCGATGTGCAGGCATTATGCTAAATTGTGAGACAAAGACATGATTCCTGTCCTCTCATGCTTACAACATAATTGTATAAATATAAATTTACTCGAGGTAAGAAACTTTATAGGGAGCCAGCTTTCATTATCATTTTTTAAGCTTATCCCATAATTCAGGCAAAAGAAGAAGATGACAGGAAGGGAACTAGGGAGTGCCAGAAGAAGAGAAGAAGAAGAAAAAAAGAATAGAGCTATTATTGTAGTCGTGGAATTATTTATATCAGCCATCAAATGCATCCAAATTATTGAGAAATGATACGATCCCTGTTTTACTTATTATATGATATTGTTTTTTCATTGCAAGAGAGTCTCTATTACTTAGGTGAGAAGAAACATTTCCGAACCCCCCTCCTGAACTCTAAGTAGCTAAGCAAGCCTTTGCTGTGCCTTGCTCTTGGCCCTGCAGTTGAAGATCATAGACCCAATTCTGTGTGTACACACACACACACAATATACGGTATGACAAAATATTACATACAATGACAGTGTTGTCTATAATTATAATGTTATCATCTGAGACCGTCTCCCTTTTTCTAAAGGAGAGAAGATTCATGCTGGGGACGTGAAAAATGTTCTGGAAAACATGGGGGTAGAGGTCACAAACAAGGAACACAAAAAGCTACTGAAAACCCTGCCACTTTGTGGTAAGCATTTACATGTGTTCTACTTCACTAATGTCTAAAAATTGATTTATTGAAGCTCTGTTGGTGCATGGCGCTGTCCTAAACCCTGGGAGACCAGGAGCCACGTCTGTTTCCCCAAGTCCTTGCCCTCTTAAAGAACTTCAGGGAAGGCTTATTGTAAGGATTTTTATGAGAAATTCTAATAGTGGAAATATTTATGTCAAATATTTTATAAATGACCCCATCCTAGCATTTCTAGAAATCCTGTTCTTATTATTTAGATTTTGATTTAGGAAGCAGAGACAGCCAGGTGTGGTGGCTCACGCCTGTAATCCCAGCACTTTGAGAGGCAGAGACGAGAGGATTGCCTGAGCCCAGGAGTTCAAGTCCAGCCTAGGCAACTTGGCAAGACCTCCTCTCTACAATAAATCAAAAAACTAGCTGGGCATGGGGGTGCACACCTGTGGTTCCAGCTAATTGGAAGGCTGAAGTGGAAGGATCACCCGAGCCCAGGAGGTTAAGGCTGCAGTGGCCGTGAGCCAAAAAAAAAAAAAAAAAAAAGGAAGCAGGGACCTCCTCGGTCAGAAGTAGTCTCAGGACAAACAAGTGCCTTTGTCCCCTTGGGAGAAACGTAAGGCTTACGGTACAGACTGAAGGAAGGCGAGAGAGCAGGAAGGTAGGAAAGCTGGAGAAAGAAACGACAAGGGTCAATTTGAGGAGGACAGGAGAGGAGCTCCCATGGATACTTCAGCTCCGCGGGAGGCCTGTGACAGCAGCCTTCCATGATGGCTTCTTTACCCTGAGTTTTCTAAATATCTGTCGTCTCCTTGAGGCTGAATTGTGACACATTTCTAAGTTTTCTCTTTCGGGAAGTACACGCATTGATTTTTACAAATCTTCAAAGTCGTGTTTTGTCCTGATAATAAGGTATGTAAGAAAGAATTGTTGGATGGTGTAAAATCCTTCAGAGGTAAGTAAAAAATGAATTAGTACAATAATATTTGAGATTCTTCTAATTGGTTTTTTCTGATTACATAAATAAGCCGAAAATGGTACATTTTATTCAACAAATAGTCAAGTGTCCACTAGGTGTTGAGAATTTGAGAATAATCTGGGATATGTGGAGTGACATACAAAAAAATGTAATTACCCATAATCCCAAGTAATGATACCTTTTCAATATAGTTACCTCAGTTCTTTGTCCTATGTATTCTTAATTAAATTCTTACTGAATTTTTTATGTATCTTACATTTAATCCTAAAATTTTGGTATAAGAATTTCACCAGGGCCGGGCATGGTGGCTCAAGCCTGTACTCCCAGCACTTTGGGAGACTGAGGCGAAAGGATTGCCTGAATCCAGGGGTTCGAGACCAGCCTGGGCAACTTGGTGAGACCTCATCTCTACAATCAATTTAAAAATCAGCTGGGCATGGTGGCATATGCCTGTGGTTCCAGCTACTTGGAAGGCTGAGGCAGAAAGATCACCTGAGCCCAGCAGGTCGAGGCTGTGGTGGCCGAGAGCATGCCACTGCACTCCAGCCTGGACGACAGAGTGAGACTCCGACTCCAAAAAAAAAAGGCTTCTTTGTGCTCATGTCTTGATAGGGGTTGGGGACCTGCATTTTTCATTGTGTGACATCCTTATCTACTTCTTGTTTTTATTAAGGAGGGAAGGTTAGTATTGCTGACCTCAGACATGTCCTACAAAACACGGGGTTCAGGCTCAAAGCAAAAAAAATCGAGGCCCTGCAGAACCTGCCAGCTACTGGTGAGTGTTTAAGATGCCTTTATCCAAATAAATTAATGTGTCAAGGAAGCAACTTGCCACGCGCGGTGGCTTATACCTGTCATCCCAGAACTTTGAGAGACTGAGTCAAGAGCCTGAGCTCAGGGGTTCAAGGCCAGCCTGGGTAACTCAGGGAGACCTTGTCTCTACGGTAAATCCAAAAATTAGCTGGGTGTGGTGGCATATGCCTGTAGTTCCAACTACTTGGGAGACTGAGGCAGAAAGATCACCTGAGCCCAGCAGGTTGAGGCTGCGGTGGCCATGAGCATGCCACTACACTCCAGCTTGGGTGACAGAGTGAGACTCCAACTCAAAAAAAAAAAAAAAGAAACCAGCTCTAGTAAAGAGGGGTTTAATATTATTACCCTTTCCATTATTTTGGTTGTTAATATGGTGATAAAGTTTAAATATAAGAAATCTGGGCCGGATGCAGTGGCTTACACCTGTCATCCTAGCACTTTGAGAGGCTGAGGTAAGAGGATAGCTTGAGCCCAGGAGTTCAAGACCAGCCTAGGCAACATAGCAAGACCTCATCTCTACAAAAAAAAAAAAAAATTTTAAATTAGTTGGGCTTGGTGGCACGCACCTGTAGTCCCAGCTACTTGAGAGACTGAGACAGGAGAATCGCCAGAGCCCAGGATGTCAAGGCTGTGGTAAGATGTGATTGTGCCACTGCATTCCGGCCAGCGCAACACACTGAGACTCCAACTCAAAAAAAAAGAATTCTAAGTTATTGAGCTTGAGTTATGCCACCATGTATATAGAAGTGGCATCATGATGAAACTTAACAAGAAGTAGTCTCCCAGTTGGAATAATTTTGCTTTATTCTCTTTCCTGTGACCTTCCCTGTCGTCTCGGGAGAAGGTTACAGCATCTCTCATTAGTGTCGTGCTGAGGTTACAGAAGTTACATGAAACCTGTCAGCCTCTGCTTCTGGGAAAGGTACCTGTTTAGTCCTGCTAACTGACCAACAAGATGAAGCAGGGAGAATAAACCTAAATGTGCTTCATGTTTAGCACAGAATGCAGAATCCATGCAACCACAGCATCATTGCTGTAATCTTGAAAGGAAGGAATTCCTCCCTCGTCTTTTCCTTGCAATGAATGCAAGAATACTTGAAATCGCTCAGCTTTGGAAGCCAGAGGTAGAGACAGTCTAGAAAAGATATGGTGGCAACGTTGTATCCATTTAGCATGTGTTTCTGTTTTCATGTACTCAGAGGTGACTTCTCTGTGTCACTCAGTGAGGTCACCACTAAAAATCCTCCACTAGCAAAGGGAGAAGCAGGCACACCCTAACCGAGAAGTCACGTTACTCATTACTATTTTTATAGTGAGTTGAATATTTGACTCTAACACTTCTCTACATACAAAACATAAGTACTGCGAAGGTTCTTCATTGTAGAGGAATTTAGTATGTCAAATGTACTTCGTGAAGATTTGACATTCAGCCCAGGTATAGTGGCTCTCGCCTGTAATCCTAGCACTTTGGGAGTTTGAGACCAGCTGAGGCAACATAATGAGGCCATATCTACAAAAAAAAAATCAAGAAATTAGCCAGGTGTGGTGGCACACACCTGTAGTCCCAGCTACTCAGGAGGCTGAGGCAGAAGGATTGCCTGAGCCCAGGAGGTTGAGACTGTGGTGAGCCGTGATCACTGCACTCCAGCCTGACAGAGTGAGACCACACTTTAAAAAAAAAAAAAAGCAGCACTATTTAGCAAAAAAATGGAACCAACCATGCTGCCCATCGAAACTGGACTGGATTTTTAAAATGTGGCACAAGCCGGGCTCATGTGGCTCAGCCTGTAATCCCGCACTTTGGGAGACTGAGGTGAGTGGATTGCCTGAGCCCGCGGGTTCGAGACCCACCTGGGCAACTTGGCAAGACCTCATCTCTACAATAAATTTTTTAAAAAATTAGCCGGGCATGGTAGCACGCACCTGTAGTTCCAGCTACTTGGAAGACTGAGGTGGAAGGATCACCTGAGCCCAGCAAGTCGAGGCTGCAGTGGCCGGGAGTGGCCACTGCACTCCAGTCTGGGCGACAGAGTGAGACTCCAACTCAAAAAAAAAAAAGTGTGGTACATATACACAATGAAATATTACACAGCCATAAAGAAGAACAAAAGTATGGACTTCACAGCAACTTGGAGAGATTTCGAGTCTATAATAGTCAATGATTTATTACAGAAACAAAGAACTGAGTACCACATGTTCTCACTCATAAGTGGACCCTGAACGCTTACCATAGTACTACAAGAAAGGGATTGGGAGTAGCCGAAAATGCCGGGGAGGGGGCAGGGAGGAGGGCACATAACATTAATAAGGGTACTTGATCTCAAACCAGGCAAAGTGGGGACCAAAGGAAGGTCCCAACTCTACCTGTACAATGACCACTTGCATACCTAATCCTGAATTGTACCCCACATCTTTAAAATAAAATAATTTTTTAAAAAAGGAAGATGCTAAGAAAAAAATAGTAAGTGGAATCTAAACTAAGGATATGCAAAGGCATATAGAATGTTATAATGGACATTGAAGATCCAGAAGGAGGAAAGTGGGATGGGGGAAGGAATGAGAAATCTCCTGCCGGGTACAATGTGCACAGGTGGGGGTGGTGGGTAAAACACAGACTTTTTCACCACTATACAATGCATCCACGTAAACAAAAACTATTTGTACCCTCTAAAGTATAAAAAATAGGCCAGGCATGGTGGCTCACACCTATAATCCAGCACTTTGGGAGGCCAAGGTGAGAGGATTGCCTGAGCCCACAGCTTCAAGACCAGCCTGGGCAAATAGGCAAGACCTCGTCTCTACAATAAATCAAAAAATTAGCCGGGAGTGGTGGTGCACACCTATAGTTCCAGCTACTTGGAAGGCTGAGGCGGAGGGATCTACCTGAGCCCAGCAGGCCGAGGCTGCGGTGGTCGTAAGCATGCCACTGCACTCCAGCCTAGGCAACGGAGTGAGACTTCAACTCAAAAAATAAAAAATAAAAATAAAGTATAAAAATAAAAGTATCTTATAGCAAAAAAAAAAAGGAATTGACATTCAACTATAGGATCCATATGTTGGTTAATTTCCTTATAAGCCCCATAATAGAAAGATTTAAAGATGAATTTGAGAAAAATTGAAAGAAATTAGCTTATCAGGTGGTGTTGTAACATTACATATAACTTGCTTAAATTTCTGTTTATTAATTTATGTCCACCCAATTACATAAAGCAAATGTTGAGAAAACAACTAAAGTTGTGCAATATTTTCAGTGATAATTACTTTTTTCTTGTGTTTTCTACTTAAACATGCACTGTCATCAATTATTATGTCAAACGTTCTTTTTTTCTAGGTTGTTAAAATTGGCCAATGGACTCTTTTTAAAATTAAAAAAAGACATTTTTAGGCCAGGTGCGGTGGTTCACGCCTATAATCCCAGCACTTTGGGAGGCCAAGGCGGAAGGATCACCTGAGCCCAGCAGGTCAAGGCTGTGGTGGCAGTGAGCGTGCCACTGCACTCCAGCCTGGACGATAGAATGAGACTCCAACTCAAAAAAAAAAAAAGGAAATACTTAAAGATAAACTGGCTTCCACAGATGTAAATAATTAGCAAAAAAAGTATTTTTATAACCTTTTAAGATAATTATTGATAATTTTCTTTGCTAATGCCCCCAAACCCAACAAGTGGTGGCTTTTTAAAGCTGAACTACAATATGGAGTGAACTTGTCACTCTGGTCTTACATTTTCATCCTTACCAGTTCATGATTTTGTAAGTTTATGCTTTGGTCATTTAGAAAATATTGGTTATACAGATCTTCCCAATATTGACACATTTCCATTGTTCCACATCAAAAAACTCACACTTGTTAATATCGTCACCAATCTCATCAAAAGAGTGCTTACGTATTGGGAAACTATCAAGTCACAGTGCAGATAGAAGGTCTCCAAAATTCAAATTTTTGTTTGGGAGTCTGAACTCAAACATTAAAGCATCTACAGTCAGTCAGTTTTGTTTTAAAATGTTAGGCTTACTTTGTTCATTTTTGAGAAGATGTTCCCTAGATACCTGACTCTGAAAAACGGTATTTTGTCCCTGAGTCATTTTCTCAAGTGAAAAAGCAGCTAGGTTGCTCACACCTCATGTAGTCACTCAAGTTCTTTTCTCGAGAAACCATCACATCTCTGGATGCCGCTGAATTACTTGGTTGCATACTTGGTTCATTACACAGAATAGTTTCTCGAGTGCTAAGATTTAATAAAATCAGTCACCTTTGCTGTTTTGTCCAGGACAGTCTTGAGTGACATTGATGTTGTTTTCCTACACGTATGTACGTGGAGGACACGATGACGGCTGGCACAGCTTGCTGCCACTGCCTTGGTGGGTGCAGGAGGCCAGAGATGTTACCCCACATGGCCCCTGCCCCCCACCCTTGTGCAGATAGATGTCAGCACAGTGAGCAGGGCTGAGGGCATTGGGTGGCTCCAGCGTCTACCGCTGCGTTAATGCGGCTTGGCCTCCTGCTTAGTGCAAGAGAGCAAGGTCTGGAAAGAGGAGGATGGAGCCGACTTCAGACAAGACAAAACTTCACTTCCCAAAATGCTCTGAAGACTTTTAGCAGCTAACGGTTTATGGAGCAGAAAAGAAGTGATATTAATTGAATACATAGAGTGTAAATCTTTCTTGTATTGCGTGTTCCTGGGACTGAAAAAAATAATAAAAATTCCAGAGTAGAGCATGAAAAGGACTGTAATCCCACATACCATACTATAATTTACAAATTTTATATCATCTTTGATGTCTCAGTAGCTTTGTCTCTGAGTCTAATTTCTGATTTTTTTGTTGTTGTTTTTATTTTATTTTGTTTTGTTGGAGTCTCATTCCATCACCCAGGCTGGAATGCAGTGGCACGCTCACCGCCACCCCAGTGTCGACCTGCTAGGCTCCAGCGATCCTTCCACCTCAGCCAGAACTACATGCGTGGGCTTCCACACTGCCTAATTTTTGATTTATTGTAGAGACGAGGTCTCGCCAAGTTGCCCAGGCTGGTCTTGAACCTGTGGTCTCAGGCAATCACTCGTCTCGGCCTCCCAAAGTGCTGGGATCACAGGCTGAACCACTGAGCCCGATCAACTGAATGTTCTTATAGAAGATGAAAAGGTATACCGGGATGTGTTGATGGACACAGCAAAAGCTTTCATGGGTGAGTGAGAATTTGTACAAGACATAAAACTGAGATCTTGGTGCCTTGTGGAGAATTACCTTTTAAAGCAATAGTTTTTCCCCTCCCCGCTGGGAAACCACTGGCAAGTTCATTCGACTTTTTCCAATTTATTGACAAATTTGCCTTACTGACCTTACAACAGTTTGGATCATTAACGATTTAGGGAAAGTGTGGGCACTCTCAGAAAGCAGTATTAAGTAGTTCAATACTTAGTTCAATAACGTATTCATTTCACCAGCATTCAAAGAACCAAAATACAGGGGAACCCAGTGAATCTCAGTGTGAAGGTTTCACATCAGGAAGGATGGTGGCTGTGAATAGTTAGTCCCATAACTCAAGCCATGAGTAGCCACAGAGATATTTTTTGCATTTAGAATTATATAGATTCTCTATACTATCTGCCTTAGTCCATTCATGCTGCGATAGCAAAACACACAGACTGTGTAATTTATGACAACAGGAATTTATTTTCCACAGTTCTGGAGGCTGGGGAGTGCAAGATCAAGACACATTCCGTGTCTGGTGGGGTTGCCCTCTGCTTCAAGGTGGTGTCTTGAACGCTGTGTCCTCCCATGGTGGAAGGTGGACAGGTGGGGGAAAAAAGGGAGGGGTCCAATGCTGTATGAAACCTCCCTCGTAAGGGACCCTAATCCCATTCATGAGGGCAGAACCCCCATGCCCTAACCACCCCTAAAGGCCCCACCTCCCAATACCATTGTGTGGGGGACTAAGTTTCGACACGAGTGTGAGAGAGGACACACGCGTGCAACCACAGCAGCACCGCAAGTCACTGGGCGTCACACAACCCCCATTTCCCTCCAGACCATGATGCACCACGCACAGAGGAGCAGTGTCATCTTCTTTGAATTAAAGAGCCCTCAGATCCTGCGTCTTTTTTTTTTTTTTAAGTCGGAGTCTCACTCTGTCGCCCAGACTGGAGTGCAGTGGCTGCGCCTGGCCACTGCAGCCTCGACCTGCTGGGCTCCGGCGATCCTTCCGCCTCAGCCTTCCGCCTCAGCCTTCCGAGTAGCCGGAATTACAGGCACGTGCTACCACGCCCGGCTGATTTTTTGATTTATTGTAGAGATGAGGTCTCGCCAAGTTGCCCAGGCAGGTCTAGATCCTGAGTTTCAAAATGACTTAATGTCCGTGGAGGCAGCCCATGTGTGTCTCTGTAATCCTGCAGTTAGAAGTAGTGCTCTCCCAGGTAATGTTCATTACCTCTGATATCAGATATCTCTGATATCTAGGTGGCTGGTGGATCTCCCGCTCCGCTTAGTGGGGGTGCATACCCAAGCTCGTATCTTCCACATCTTCGCATTCCTTGTATTTCCTATGCCACCCTCTTAGTTCCTAAGGGGAAAAAGTCCATGTCAGGAAGCTTGAGACCCTCTTGAAGAGCGCGGAAATCGAGGTTGGGAGAGGAGTTCGAGACCCTGATGAGCCGTCTGCTGGCTGATGGTGAGTGTTTGCTTCAGAGACCGCCCAGACAGCTGCACGCCCATGTGTTCATGGCAACATGATCCAACCAGCCATAAGGGGGGAGCACCCATGTGTCCATACGCAGGGGAATCAAGAAAACGGGAAATGGACAACACAGTGGGGCAGACTTGAAAAGAAATGGCAATGCGCGCTACAGTGCAGATTAACTCAATGGTACTGTACTGAGTAAAATAAACCAGACCCAGCCGGGCGCGGTGGCTTCTGCCTTTAATCCTGGCACTTTGGGAAGCTGAGGTGAAAGGATTGCCTGAGCCCAGGGGTTTGAGACCAGTCTGGGCAACATGGCAAGACCTCGTCTCCACATAAATCAAAAAATCAGCCAGGCACGGTGGCACACGCCTGTAGTTCCAGCTACTTGGAAAGCTGAAGTGGAAGGATCACCTGAGCCCAGTAGGTCGAGGCTACGGTGGCTGTGAGCGTGCTACTGCACTCCTGCCTGGGCAACAGAGTGAGACTCTGACTCAAAATAGATAGATAGATGGATAGATAGACAGATAAAAACCAGGCCCAAGAAAAACACTGTGTGATCCTGTCCATATGAGCTATCCGGAAGAGCCAAATTTACAGAAATGGAAAGCAGCAAGGCAGTTGCCAGGGCTTGGATGGGGGGGGTCATTTCGTGAGTGGAGCGTTTCAGTTTTGCAAAGCGAGAAAGTTCCATAGGTTAGTTACACAGCACTGTGAATATACTGATCAATGCTGTACACTTAAAAACGATCGAGATGGTAAATTTTATGTCCTGTGTGTTTTACCACAATTAAAGGTCTTTTTAAAGAATAACTTAAACATTCTGTCTCTCAACCACCCCACATGATAGGAACAAGTCATATCATTACCACCGCCTTAAGTCTCCTACCAACATAGTAGGCCCTTCAGAAATATTTAATTAGCTTGTACATTAAACCCTCTCTTCCTGTATGTCCCTGGACAGAATGGGAGGCAGAGTGTCAAGCTTGAAAAGACACGGGTGAAGTCAAATCATGCTCACGATGAACAAACCCCTGGAGCAGGAATAGAACATCCCCAGAGTTGCTGCCTCTTAGGGAAAGCTGGGGCCCTTTTGGAGCCATTCAGCTAGCTGAGCCTTGGCCGCCAGTCTGTTCGAATCACGATAGACCGATGACACGCATGACCCCGCACCAGAGGATTACAACGCCATGGGACACATCAGTGCTTGAACACTACAGCATCTGCTAAAACAATGTTTTCATAAATTGCTCTTTTCCCAACAATGCTAAAGATGACTAGCCCAAGCAGATTTGATGTTTTTGCACCTCTTTCTAGGCTAACATGATTAATGGAATGACTCTTAATCACCTTTCTGTCAAGGTTGCTCAGTAAAATGTTTTCCTTGTACAACGCTCAACTCACTCATGAAAATATACAGGGGGTGCCAAAAAGTGTAGACACACTTTAAGAAAGGAAAAAACTATTAAAGTGTAATATTCTATAGATACCAATAACAAAAGATGAATGCAAGCCACGTTTGTCTTCTGCAGTTATAAGAGGTGCTCAAAGTGGTCCCCGACAGCATACAGACGCGTCTGATGACAGCAAATGTCTCTTAACACTGCTTAACATTTGTATACTTTTTTTGGCACCCTGGGGAGTAACAGGAAAACATACCCATGCAGAATTTAAAACAGACAAAAAAAACTCCCCCTTCCCTAAAGCCCAGGACTGCCAAAACGCCCTGATTCACGCCCTGAGATCCCCCATGGGTGCTGATGAACCCCGCTGAAAGCACACTTGCTCTGAGGCCAGAAGAGGCTTATGGGTCATTCTCTGCTGGGCCTGAGTCTGAGCCATGAATGAGGTCACAGTTGCATGATGGAACAAACCCTTTATTGGATTCTTGACCTGATGGGAGCCTAGATGCAGGAAGTAGCACACCCTAAAAGCAGATGAATGTCAAGATAGTATAGGATTTCATGCCGAGTCCTTTTTTTTGAAATCTGTGAGAGATTGAAGGCATTTTTTTTTTTTTACGTGATGATTATTTTGATCCATGAAGACGGTTTCACAACGCTTTTCAAGGGCCTGAATTGTTGAGCTGCTCCGGAGCTCCCAACTCTGTGGTAGGTCCCCAGATTTGTCACTGAGCACTTGTAGCTTGTAACTGAGTTGTTCAGAACCAGCTGCTTTCCGGGCTCTGGGGTGAAGACCCAGAAAATTGATCTAGACAAACATTCTTCTTTCTTTTTTTTTTTTTTTTTTTGAGGTGGAGTCTCACTCTGTCGGCCAGGCTGGAGTGCAGGGGCACACTCATGGCCACCCCAGCGTTGACTTGCTGGGCTCCAGAGATCCTTCTGCCTCAGCCTTCCAAGTAGCCAGAACTATAGGGGCACGCTACCATGCCTGGCTAATTTTTTATTTGTTGTAAAGACTAGGTCTGATCAAGTTGCGTGGACTGGTCTCGAACCCCATGCGCTCAGGAAATCCACTTGCCTCGGCCTCCCAAAGAGCCACCAAGCCCGGCCTAATACTTTTAAGAGTATTCAATTACCCATTGTTTCTAAGTCAGCAACCTAGGTTTCTTGTCTGCGAACCACCTACTACACGCCACATTTTGAAAAGATAATTGGTGAAAAACCCCACAGTGGGGGAGTCCTACCAGCCCAGATCTGGTCAGCAGGCCTGTTTCTCAACTCTGCAGAAGTGGAAGGGAGAGCAGGAACACATAGAAGTGTCCATTCAGGAGCTGGACTCCAGGGAAGAAAACAGCTCTGTACCCCACCCCACTGCTACTTTATTTTTTCAGTTGGGGTCTCACTCTGTCGCCCAGCCTGGAGTGCAATGGCTCAGTCACGGCTACTGCAGCCTCAACTTGCTGGGTTCAAGCAATCCTCCCACCTCAGCCTTCCAAGTAGCTGGAACCACAGGCGTGCACACCACACCCAGCTAATTTTTTGATTTATCGTAGAGACAAGGTCTCACCAAGTTGCCCAGACTGGTCTTGAACCCCTGGACTCAGACAGTCCTCTTATCTCTGCCTCCCAAAGTGCTGGGATTACAAGTGTGAGCCACAGCACCTGGCCTCCCACTGCTACTTTTAAGAAAGACCAGCTGGTTCCTAAGTGACAAGGCAGGAATGGGTCTTCCAGGGGGAAGCCCTGGAAAAATCTGCTCACTACCAGGCGGGTACCTGAGACACAAATACGTGGGCAAGTATTCTATCAACACTGGACATTTTATTCTTTGTCAGTTAGGAAGCGAAATGTTCTACTGATACCTTAAATTTTGTCTTTAAATATCTTTTTCCATATATTTCCAGAACGTGTTATCTGTATCACATGGCACCATTTTTATTATTTAAGGCAGGGGTCCCCAACACCCGGGCTGTGGACTGGTACTGGTCTGTGACCTGTTAAGAACTGGGCTGCAGAGCAGGAGGTGAGCAGTGTTGGGAAGCGGAGCTCTGTCTCCTGTCAGATCAGGAGCAGCATTAGATTCTCACAGGAGGCAAACCTTGTCATGAGCCGCACCTGCGAGGAATCCAGGTTGCTGCTCCTTGTGAGAACTGAATGCCTGGTGATCCCCCAACCTTGTCCATGGAAATCGCCTTCCACGAAGCTGGTTCCTGATGCCAAAAAGGTTGGGGACCGCTGATTTCAAGTGTTACAAGTTGATGATTTGCTGTATGTTTACATTTCTAAATAATCACCACAATTCAGCTAATTCACACATCCGTCTCCTCACAGAGTTACCGTGGGTGCGTGCGTGCGTGTGTGCGTGTGTGTGTGACACAGAATCTGCTGGCTTGGCAAGCTTCAAGTCCACAGTGCGGTGTCGCCGCCTACCATTCCGTGCTGTAATCAGGCCTCCAGACATGTCCATCTGCAAACTGTTGCACCCTTGGCCGACATCCCCTGCCTGCGTCCTCCCAGCCCCTGGTGGCCGCCACTCTCTTCTCCACTTCTATGAGTCTGACTGTTTTGGATTCCACATGTTAGGAAGATCGTTTAGTATTTGTCTGTGTCTGGCTTATGTCACTTGGCACTTATTTTTAATGTAGGTTCAGATAGTGTCACACTCTTTGAAGGGGGAGCAGGGGCAGGACGTTTTGCTTAAGAGATCTGAGAACAATGAAGAAGCCTTCCCCGTGGCCTTCCAAGTTCACGCACACCTGTGTCTTGAATTTGCACATCTAACTGTTCCTTGAGGCCTCAGGTAGGTAAAGTGGCACAAGAATATGAAGAAATTAAACTGCAAGCTGATTCTTAATTGTATTTTCTGAATTCCAGACGGAGTCACTGGCCACATGGCAGTTTCAGAAATTAGAGCAAAATTTAAGCTGAATCTGCCAACAAAAGTACCCAAGTCCCACAACAAGAGGTAGGCCACCCACGTATTAAGGTGATAAATATGAATATATTATGGTAAATAATTAAGGTGATGAATGCATTAAATACCCATAAAGCCTATGCTGAAACAATTTGAATGTTTTTCAAATATCTATTCTGTGATAAGTTTGGTTATAAAACTGAATACCTGAATTGAAGATAAAGATTTTATATTCATTATTTTATAAAAAGAAAAAGATGTACTTTTGGAGAAGCAAAGTGTTCTCCTAAATGAGAAGCTATTTTTATGTCAGGACACGAATATCCTGGAGCAGGGGGCCCCAACCCCCTAGTAAGCCGTGTTACCAGTCCGTGACCTGTGAGGAACTGGGCCGCACAACGAGAGGTGAGTGGTAGGCGAACGAGTGAAGTTTCATCTGTGTCTGCAGCCGCTTCCCATCACTGGCATTACCACCTGAGCTCTCCCTCTTGTCAGATCAGCAGCAGCATTAGATTCTCATAGGAGCGTGGACCCTATTCGTTCAGGCATTTTAAATAAAATAAATCTATAAAATCATGATTATTAAAATTAAATTTTACAGTTTAATTACATTTCTTAAATGCATTTAAATCCTAAGTCACCATATTATAAGCAAATCTAGTTTTGCATGATACATTTTTATGTTCCTAAACTAATAAATGACTGCAGATCTAAACAAAGTATTGCCAAAGTATTATTTTTCTACCTTTTCCAGATTTCACTTTCCAGAAGAAATGAAAAGTCACCCAGGGTTCCCAACTTTTCAGAAATGTTTTCTCTCTCTCTCTCTCTCTCTCTCTCTCTCTCTCTGGAGCTACGCCTATCTCTGTTTCTGTCTCTCTGTCTTTGTCTCTATCTAGCTCTGTCTCCATACCCATCCCTGTCTCCATCTCCATTTCCATCCCCATTTTCATCCCGTCATCCCGTCCCTGTCTCCATCTCCGTCCCCACCCTCATCTCCATCCCCATCCCTATCCCATCCCTGTGCCCATCCCGTCCCCATCCCCATCACCGTTCCATCTCCCTCTGGTCCCTGTCTCCATCTCCCTCTCTGCCTGTCCCCATCCTCATCTCTACCCCACCCCCATCTCCATCCTCATCTTCATCTCCATCCTTGTCTTCATCCTCATCTCCATCCCCATCCCTCTCTCTGTCTCCATCTCCATCCCCATTCCCATCCCTATCCCTAACCCCATCTCTGTCTCTATCCATTTCTACCTCTACTTATCCCTGTCTCTATCTCTATTTCTAGCTCTCTCATGTGCTAGAAAAATACAATTTGGCAATTAGAGTCATAAATTTATCATAGTTGCAAAAGTTTCTCCATAAGAATATTCACCACAACATTATCTACACTAGCTAAAATTTCAAACTCAAGGTTGAGAGTTGGAACCAGGAAAAAAAATGGCAACGACTTATATTCTAGCAGAAGAAATGTTGTCAAGCTTATGGCTTTGATCTTTGGAGTCTGACCAATCTAAATCTGAATCCTAGGTTTCCCCCTTACTA
Source organism: Tarsius wallacei (assembly GCA_963574415.1). NCBI lineage: Eukaryota > Metazoa > Chordata > Mammalia > Primates > Tarsiidae > Tarsius > Tarsius wallacei. The sequence goes on from CAUYQG010245409.1 coordinate 16,665, forward strand.
TCTGTGGGACTTGGGACAAGTTGTTTAATCCCCAGAGCCTGGGTTTCCTGGTCTCTAAGAGGAGGAAACTCGTATTTTAAGGGTGTATGATGAAGAAGTATAGGGCAGGGTGGACCCGGGGGCCAACCTCTCACTATCCATCCTGTGCTATGGGCAAGTGACAGCAAGGGGTCCCACTGTCCCCAGGCAGTCCATACGGCAGTTCCCGTGTGTTGTGATGCTGGCAGTCATTCCAGTCAACAAAAACTGACAAGGAGGACTAAGACTTGCTGGCTTCGCATAGGTTTGAGATCTCAACCTTTCGTGTCTCTTCTCAGGGACAAAGACGGACCAGGATCTCCTCAGTGCCAATCACGACACAAAGAAAAGAAGTTAAGCGCTTCACAAATGGAAGGTACTGAGACCCCCCTCAAAAACGGAAGCGTAAACATCCCCTCAACGCATCTGATCCTTCCTTCTCTAAGAGAGGCCTGGGATTTCCGGGATTGTCCCTCCCACTCTGTCATTCGAGGGAAAGGGAAAAGGAAACTCTGTGCAGACCAGGAAGGGAGCTGCTTTCAAGTAGACCTCTCTCTAGGATTTGGACGGACCTGGGCAGATATCTGTATTCAGAGAACTTGTGGGTGGCCAGTGGTACATCGAGCGATAAAGAGGATGAGCTGCCAAAGTCCAGGACTCCTCAAAGGAAGAAAAATGATCAAAGGAGCTATGCTGGCTACAGTTCCTTCATCCAAGCAGCAAATATTTATTGAATGCCCAGAACACACAAGGCATGGAAAACACAGCAAAGTCAGACGAGGTCCGCGCCCTGAAAGGAAAGGAAGTCTCACCGGGAAGACAGACTGCGAACCCTGAGTTTGCTGAAGACATGAGCCATGATAGGAGAAGTCTGGAGTGTCACAGGAGCCTAAAAGAAGGTCTTGGAGGGGACAAGGGGAGGCCCTGAGAAGGCCGAGTCCAGAGAGGAGTGTTCCCGGCAGAAAGAGCAGTTTGCAAAGGGCCAGCGAAGGGGAGTACGTGATGCCCTCGGAAAAGGGGAAGAAGTCCAGCCTGGCTGTATTAGGGGACTCGGAGGCCAGTGCCTCACCCACCACACCTAGAACCAGTGAGGACACGGACCAGGAAACAGAAAGGAACCACACACCAGTACCACTGGGAAAGCTGGTTTGGAAAACACAGTGGATTGCCAAAATCAAATTTGCCTTTCTAATTGTAAAACTGAGCTAAACGTCTCATAATAATAACAGCTTACAGTTTTATAAAACGTTAAGATTTCTGGTGGAGCACAGTGGCTCACACCCATAATCCCAACACTTTGGAAGGCCGAGGCAGGAGGATTGCTTGAGCCCAGGAGTTCGAGACCAGCCTGGCAACATAGGGAGAAAAAATACAAAACTTAGCCAGGCCCGGTGGCATGTGCTTGTAGTCCCAGCTACTTGGGATGCTGAGGAAGGAGGATCGCTTGAGCCCAGTAGGTCAAGGCTGCAGTGAGCCATGATTATGCCACTGCACTCCAGCCCAGGTGACAGAGTGAGACCCTGACTGAAAAAAAAAAAAAAGAAAAGAAAAAGAAAAAAACCCTTAAGGTTGCTAAAGTGCCTTAATACACTTTGGTGTTCATTTTAAGGAATCTGTTTGGGTCAGATTCAAGGGGGGACCCCCTAAAAAAAGAAATTATCAGCCGGGCTTGATGGCTCAGCCTGTAATCCCGCGCCTTCGGAGGCTGAGGTGAGTGGATTGCCTGAGCCCGCGGGTTCGAGACCCGCCCAGGCAACTTGGTGAGACCTCATCTCTACAATAAATAAAAAATTAGCTGGGTGTGGTAGCGCGCGCCTGTAGTTCCAGCTACTTGGAAGGCTGAGGCGGAAGGATCGCCGGAGCCCAGCAGGTCGAGGCTGCGGTGGCCGGGAGTGTGCCTCTGCACTCCAGTCTGGGCGACAGAGTGAGACTCCAACTCAAAAAAAAAAAAAAGAAATTATCTTTTGGCGGGAGGGACTTTGTAGGCTTCCCCCACTAGGTCAGTGTTCTAGGAACCCACTGGCATCGGGGAGCAGTTCGCATTGGTGTGAACAGATGCTTTGCAGCCGGGCTCGGAGGCTCAGCCTGTAATCCTGTGCTTTGGGAGGCTGAGGTGAGTGGATTGCCTAAGCCCACGGATTCAAGACCTGCCTGGGCAACTTGGCGAGACCTCATCTCTACAATAAACAAAAGAAAGAAAGATGCTTTGCAGAAGAAATGCCTGAGTTGTGGCAAACTGGTGACTGGTCCTTCCACCACGACAATGCACCTGCCTACCCCATGCTGAGTGTTCAGCAGTTTTTGACCAAAACATCAAGACCCCCGTGTCCCACCCTCTCTGTTCACCCCATCTTGCCCCAAGTGACTCTTTTTGATTTCCCCAGATGAAAAAGTTCTCCGAGGGAAATGTTTTGCCGATGTGAAAGAGGTGAAACAAAAAACAGCAGAAGCACTAAAAGGCATCCAAATGGACGACTTCAAGAACTGTTTTGAATAGCAGAAAAGCATCTCGATAGCTGTATTGCATCACACGGAGAGTACTTGGAAGGGGACTGTAGTTTAAACATGGAAGAATAAATACGCAACTTTTTATAAATAAATCCCGGGTTTTTTGGGGTCCCCCTCATACAGTAAGACATGCAAACCTGGAAATGACTGCTGTGAAGAAAGTCTTTTATGCTCATCAGGGTCCCTAGACGCCGGCATTGTGGCACCTGGGTTGCTCGGAGGTGAAGACAGAATGTGGACAAGAGCCACTGTTGTGGCTCCCACAGAGAGGGAAAGCCAAGGCAGGGTGAGCCCGTTGAGGGCTCGCTGGTGTGAGTGACGCCAGTGGGCTCTGGGTGCCTGGCCCTGGGGAGCCGGGGCCCTGGCCATGACCACGGAGGCAGGTGCTGGGCCTGGACTCTCCAGTGGCTGCTTTGCACTGGAAGGGCACACTCCCAGACTGACGGCCCGCTGTCTCCAGGAGCTGGCCAGCAGGGAGGGACAGGCCCTCCAAGGCCAGCCGGACACAGGGACTGGAAAATGTGCTCACAGCAGTGTTGGAACCTCACGGGGCTCCCATGAGAGCCATGTGCTCATCCACACGTGTCCCTCGAACATTCCAGATCCCAGCACCCCCACCATCCTCGCTTTTAGCCGGTGTCTTGCTGCCCACTTGCCTGAGGAAGCCAGCGTGATCAGAAGGGGATTCCCAGGCTCCTGCCTCTGGGCCCACCTGTCCACTTGCTTTGGCCCACATGTCTGCCTTCCACCAGCTTTTTTTACAATTTGAGCAACAAAAATAAATCATATAGGATCAGATTATGACCCAGCGTCCATGAGTTCACCCTGATGGACACACATGAGCACCATCACGGCTGGCCGCAGTGTCAAATACTTTTTAAGGGAGAAATCACAGCAAGTTTGTACATAGTAACAATGCTGCAAGGAGAGAGAGAACGTTGGCACTGGAGACAGAGGGGAGCCTTTTCTAGGAGTCGTCTGTGGCCATGAGGGTGGGGATTGGCCCTGGAGGGGCATGTGCAGCTCATCTGTGGACAGGACCAGGAGGCCGGCTGTGCCATTCTAGCAGGTGCTGGGGGTGGAGGTGGGAGCCTGCAGAACCTAATTCTCTTCTCCCTAACCCCTATCCATAAGTGCCTTTTTCCACAGCACACACCACCTTATAAAAGCATCCCGAATGGCCTGTGCATTACACTGATAGGAAGGCGGAGATCTCTGCCTCCTCAGTACACCCATCCACCTAAGCACTGAGCACAGCGCCTGAGATGCAGAACACATCCGTAAATGTGTGGATGCAGGTCCTGCATGAATGATGCCTGCTCACATGCTGGAACTATGGGAGAAGATAGAAATGAGTCAGGGACAGTTTGGTGTCAGCCCTCGGGAAGCTCACCAGCAATCACGGGGAAAGATGTCATCTTTCACACGCTGGTAGGGGAAGTATCACTGTCCCTGTAGGATTAATCACTCCTGAACAGACAGATACAGAGTCCTGAATGTGATATGAAGTAAGTTCTACTCCGGTGCCATTTGGGACATACTTTGGGGTTTATTTCTGCATTCATTAATTTTAGAAAAATATACGTCTAACTTTATCTACAATTAGTGCCCTATTTCTTTGAAAAAAAACTTTGGCTGGGTGAGGTGGCTCACTGTAATCCCAACACTTTAGGAGGCTGAGGTGGGAGGATCACTTGAGACCAAGAGTTGGAGAACAGCCTGGGCAACACAGCAAGACCCTGTCACTATAAAAGATCAAAAATTAGCTGAGCATGGTGGCACATACATATGTCCCGGTTACTTGGAAGGCTGAAGTGGGAGGATCACCTGAGCCCAGGAGTTTGAGACCAGCCTAGGCAAAAACCTCAAGGCCCTGTCTCTACAAAAAAATTAAAAGGGAAAAAAATAGCCATGTGTGGTGATGCTTGCTGGTAGCTCCGGCACGCCGGGAAGCTGAGGTGGGAAGATCACTTGAGCCGAGGAGGTTGAGACTTCAGTGGGCTATGATCGCACCCCTGCCCTCTAGCCTGGGCCACAGAGCAAAAGCCTATCTCAAAAAAGAAATAAAAGTGAAGGACAGGAAAACCTTAGGATCTACACTTTGGGCCCAATTTGGAGTATTAGTTCTCTATTGCTGCCATAACACATTGCT
>CAUYQG010245424.1:0-30162 GCA_963574415.1 Tarsius wallacei
AATACGTGGCCCAGACGGGTCCTGAACTCCTGACCTCAAGCAATCCTCCTGCCTCAGCCTACCAAGTATGGTGTGCATCCATCAAGCCAGGATCCAAGACTCTTATTATTATTATTTTTTTGAGTTAGAGTCTCACTCTGTCGCCCAGACTGGAGTGCAGTGGCACGCTTCTGGCCACCGTAGCCTCTCCTTGCTGGGCTCCGGCGATCCTTCCGCCTCAGCCTTCCAAGTAGCTGGAACTATAGACACACGCTACCATGCCCGGCTAATTTTTTATTTTTTGTAGAGATGAGGTCTCGCCAAGTTGCCCGGGCAGGTCTCGAACCCACAGGCTCAGGCAATCTACTCACCTCAGCCTTCCAAAGCACTGGGATTACAGGCTGAGCCACCGAGCCTGGGCCAAGATTCTTTATTATTAAATACCTCAGGTAAATCTCATGATCCAGCAAGTCGGGTGACCCTGCTCTGGAAACCCCAAGAAGTACTTAAGTAAAGATATCAAGGGAACCAGCGCTGAGCCTTGACAATGGTGGGCATTCACAGAGCACTTCATGAGCAGAGACTCAGGGCAAGACCAGGCCACGCATGTGCCCTGCAATGAATCAATACAGAGACTGCCAAAAAACATAACAAGAAACTAGCAGCAGAATAACTTATGTGCTTATTCAAATCTTTAAAAGCCACAGAACTATCGATTGTTTAATAATAGGCTGGGTGCAGTAGCTCACGCCTATAATCCCAGCACTTTGAGAGGCAGAGGTGAGAGGACTGCTTGAGCCCAGGGGTTCAAGACCAGCCTGGACAACGTGGGGAGACCTCATCTCAACAGTAAATCAAAAAATTAGCCAGGTGTGTGCCTGTAGTTCCAGCTATTTAGAAGGCTGAGGTAGAAGGATCACCTGAGTCCAGCAGGTTGAGGCTGCGGTGGCCATGAGTATGCCACTGCATTCCAGCCTGGGTGACAGAGTAAGATTCCAATTCAAAGAAAAAAAAACAAGAAACAAGAAGACGCCCGACTCGGTGGCTCAGCCTGTAATACTGCGCTTTGGGAGGCTGAGGTGAGTGGACTGCCTGAGCCTGTGGGTTCGAGACCTGCCTGGGCAGGTGAGACCTCATCTCTACAATAAATAAATAAAAAAATAGCCGGGCGTGGTAGCGCGCGCCTGTAATTCCAGCTACTTGAAAGGCTGAGGCAGAAGGATCACCGGAGCCCAGCAGGTCGAGGCTGCGGTGGCCGGGAGCGGCCACTGCACTCCAATCTGGGTGACAGAGTGAGACTTCAACTCAAAAAAAAAAAAAAAAAGAATAAATGTGTCAGCTGGGTGTAGTGGCTCACATCTATAATCTCAGCACTTTGGGAGGCTGAGGCGAAAGGATTGCCTGAGCCCACAGGTTCAAAATCACCCTGAGCAACATGGCAGGACCTCATCTCTATAATAAATTAAAAAAAAAAATTAGCCAGGTGTGGTGGCGTATGCCTGTGGTTCCAGCTACTTGGAAGGCTAAGGTGGAAGGATTGCCTGAATCCAGCAGGTCAAGGCTGTGGTGGCTGTGAGATTGCCACTGCACTCCAGCCTGGGCGACAGAGTGAGACTCCAACTCAAAAATAAATAAGTAAATAAATGATAAAAAGAATAAATGTGCCAACGATAGGTAAACATGGCCTGGGAAAATACACACTGAATCTGGTTCTTCTAGGAAAGGGAACAGCTAGGGTTCCAGCTTCACTCATAACATTTTATTTGACAGAAGCAGATGCAGCAAACTGCAGTATCAGGTAATGCAGAATGGTGGGCTCAAGGGAGCCACTGCATTCTCTTTACTTTTCTGAAAAAATAAAAGAAAACCAAAACAGCAACACACCGCTGGCAACTTCATGTCCTCAGAAGCACAGAAGGAGAGGCCAGAATGCAAGCGCCAGGACGGGATGTGAAGGCGGGCAGGGACAGCCCACATATCCTGAGTACTTTCTGTGGCCTCCCACTGGGGTAACTGGCATCAAGTCATTAAACTTCACTAATCCATCAGGACAGCCCTCTTGGAGATGTAAATTATCTGCCCAGCGTCCCAGGATGTGGACTTACAATTCTCTGGCTCCAAAGTCAGAAAAAGGGTCAAGAAAAGGCCTTTTAGCCTCAACCTAGCTAATAGTAGGAAAGCACTGGAGAGAGAAGAGTGGGGGCAGGCAGTGATGGGGCCAGTTCTGGAGAACGGGGCGAGGAAGGTCTGAGGTGTGTGTGTGTGGGGGGGGTGATCCCATACTCACGGTGACATCAGCATAATCTGTTGGCATGTGAATTTGTTTTCCATTTTCCTTGTTTGACTGACTGGACACATCATCACTTTTTTCATTTTTTTGACTCTTTAGCCAGAGTTCATAAAATTGCTCCATATCTTGTACTAGAGAAAAATGAATTACTTTAAGGAGCTGCAACTAAATACCATTAAATACATACAACATCGTGCACATTTTTGGTATCAGTCAGCATACATTTTCAAAAGAAACTCAAGTCTTAACTGCCTTTAATTCAAAAATTAAAAAAACAAACTCAAGAGGGCTGGAGGAAACTGATTATATTAGACACGGAGAGATTGTCCAGTCCAAGCAGCAGGTAAACTCTCATGCATAAGAACCCACTCCAGGACTGTTAGACCACAAACATTAGTTCTCAAAATTAATGAACTCCTCCTTGCATGTGCAAGACACTTTAGGGGTGTTTAAAACTCAGGAACCATCATAAGGGTGTTGCCAAAAAAGCCTCACCACTGCTCCATGTCACCTGTGTTCACACTCGAGGTTGGAGCCAGAACCACACAAGGCTACTTACGTGGCTGGGGGGCTTAGAGCGGACACACTTCTCACTGCTTACTGAGAAAGATGAGACTTACTACCACCAGACCAAGGTTCTGACCCTGATGGGGGTCCTCAGTCAGCCACAGTCTCAGTGGACCGATATTCAGGGATACAACTGACAACAAAACTGTGACCAGGTCCTGGGCAGTGGCTGCCAGTTGCTTCCTAGGTAAGAACAGGTGTGTTCTGCATTACTGTTGCATGCTGAAGCCTGGGTTTCTCAACCTCAGGGTGGCTGTCATTCTGGTTGGCTAATTCTCTGCTGTGGGGTGTGTCCTGTGTGTTGTAGGGTGTTGAGCAGCAACCCTGGACTCCACTCACTGGAAGCCAGTGCATCTTTCCCCAGTCATGACAAAGAAAATGTGCCCAGATATCACCACAAGTTCTCCAGAGAGGGAGGGTCAGTGGCAAAATTTGTTCCCAGTGGAGAACTGTGCTAAAAACTATGGTAAAAAGAACCAGCTCAAAACTCAGCTTTGCTGTCTGCCTAAAGGTTTGTAACAACATATCATCAAGCTAAAGTCAGAGATAAACCAGAAATTCTTCTTTCTTGAGACCAGTAGCAGCAGGAGTCACTGAAGAGTGCTGATATGTATGAGCATCTACAGGCCTGACCACATGTCCTTATTCTAAGTGAGACAGCAGGAGGGAGTTCCTTGCACAAAAGTCACTAACTTTCCATGTGGTTGAAACATGGAAGGTGACAGCCTTAAGTCTAATTAGCGCTTATAATCCAGAGATTGCAGCTTACTCAAGATTAAAAATGATCCTTCGCCAAACCCAGCAGGTTGACACTGGGGTGGCTGTGAGTGTGCCACTGCACTCTAGCCTGGGTGACGGAATAAGACTCCAACTCAAAACAAACAAACCAACCAAAAAACAAAACAATGATCCTTGTAGTAAAATGTTCTATGGCCAAAAGTGAAAGGCTGTCTGAGGCTCCTCTCAAAGGCTCCCATAATGGACTTGAAATCTGGAAAAGGTAAACATTCTCTCCTTGGGACTGTGAATCTGAATCTGGCCCTGTATGATCTGCAATACCTCCTTGAAAAAAATCCCAATTATTTTTGGCTTAAGTGATCCTCCCACCTTGGCCCCCCAAAGTGCTGGCATTATAGCCATGAGCCACTGGTGCCCCCAATTTGAATCTAGTTAATTCAGAGGGTAAACTATTTACAACACAAGCAGACAATCTGATTCAAACAGTCATAGAAGAATTGAACTTCCCCAGACCATTTTTCAGGAACATATTCATTCATTCATTCATTCATTCATTGAGTTGGAGTCTCATTCTGTCACCCAGGCTGGAGTGTAGTGGTTTCAGGAGGCGCATGCCACCACGCACGACGAATTAAAAAAAAAAAATTATTGTAGAGGTGAAGTCTTGTCAAGTTGCCCAGGCTGGTCTTGAACCCTAGGGCTCAGGCAATCTTTCTGCCTCTGCCTCCCAAATTTCTGGGATTACAGGTGTGAGCCACCACACCCAGCCAGAAACACATTTATTACATTTAAGGATGCAGATCCATTATTCGTATTCAAATCTGACTTAACCAAACACAGATCAGATGTCAGATTCCACTCCACTGAAGTTGGTTTCCAGTCATCATTACCAATGATGATGTACTGTGAAACAGGGTACAACTAACTGTTTAGAATGCAAACTGCTTTCTGTCTTCACAGGAAGCTGGCAAATTTATAGAGAGGAAAGGAACTTGCAGGCAAGCCAGCTTTCAGATGTTGAGGACACAGCTTAAAGATCAACTTACTCCCATTCTCTTTCATGTAAGTCCACACTTCTCGCTCCTCAGGACTATGAGCAAAGGAACAATTCCCAACATATTGACATTTTTTTCCAGAAGCAATATGGTTGCACAGCTGTATATATATATATAAAAAAAAAAATCAACATAGTCTAAGACAAAGAACACATGATAAAACAGCCTAATTTTTACATTTAAGCAAAATAAGCATTATTATCCATGCCGATGCTTAGTGATACAATTTTAAAATAAAATAAATTTGATTTTACTCAAATTGACTACAGGCCCAAAATATATGAGACGATATTGATATTAAGCTTTCTATCTCAAAAATTTTCAAAAGAACATTTCCAAAAGAAGGTAAGGCATGGAAAATACTCTTACAAGAAAACGTCTGCAAACTCACTTATTCAGAAAATTTCACCTCCAAAATAAACCTCTCTGCCCCTCCTAGCCGACAGCTTCTCTTCCTTCTGCATAACACTCATAAGGCCTCCATGTCAGCACTTGGGGAGCAGTAAAGAAACTGCAGGCAACGCCAAAACTGACTACAGTGCCCCCACACTTCAGAAAATTTAATGTATAACCAATACGGGAAGCTAACCTGTCATATTCACTAGGTATGCATTATCTGAAGACAATTCTCACGCTAGCCGGGTCATGGATTTACACAGCTTTCAAATAATATCTCTTCTGATTATTTGTATTTTTATTTAACAAAGTAAATACAGTGATACTGGTAGAGAAATAAAGTGATAGTGATCAGCAGAATGTAGATTTCCCTAAGTACCATAAACCAGGAACCAAAAAACCCTCTACCACCTTGAGAGCTCATCCTCGAATACTATCAGTCTCCTTGACTTTGTAAGGCATAAATCCTAGTGTCACTAATTATTAGCTTATCTTAGTTTGCGTGTCAACAGGAACTGGCCCTACGTTACTTAGCGTTTGTGACATTAAATGCTGTTTTTGCAAAAACTCTAAAAGCAGCCAGCCCTTAGCACAGCACACTCACTCCCAGGGACCACCACCAGTGACACCATTCTTAAACCGCTGCATAGATTCAGTAGTCAATAAAATAGGGGCATTCTTTCCCCAGCCAAACCCCAATAGGTACTTAGTTGTATTACTAGGCAAACGTTTACTATAGTTTTTTTAAAGCCCAATGATAAGGGGCAGGGAGAAGAGAAGAGAAAGGAGAAGGCCAGGCCCTGTGCCAGGTTTTACATTACACCATTGCACGTAATTATTCCCAATTACAGATGAGCAAACCGAGGCTGAGTAACTTGACTAGGGTCCTTCTGGCAGACTCTGAAGCCCATTATCTTTGCACCTCACCACATGGTCTACACACATACACACACAGAGTATAATTTCTTCTTTTAGAAAAAGGATTCCTTAGCAATATATAATATGATAGGGAAAAAAAAGAGGAAATAAACGACTTTCATGTCGTATGATAATACACCACATTCAAGATGAAAGAATAATTAGTAGTCAAGGCAGCCGCCTCATGAACCAGAATTGTTCTCAATTGTCCTACTTTTAACAAAGTACTTGACACACATGTTATTGCTATTATCTTTTAGATCACAAGGTATCTTGGTTCCAATATGCCTCTTTCTCCTTCTTACATAACCCACTGATTAAATGTGAGTTTGAAACCACTTTGGATAAAACACAAACACACCAGCAACCTGCAAAGACTGACCTTGTTACCTGCATGTTTTACAAAACTGCAAGGTACTCTAGGTGATAAAAACGTCACCTGCCTCTTCCTCAACTCTTCCATTTCCAATCCTTCTGCCCTGCTTCTCTGGGCAAAAGCCCCTCTCCATGCTTCCTCTATTGGGGCAGAAAGTTTACTACCTGCCGATGCTCCAGTGTCCCTGTTTACTCACATGGTGAAATACCTCTACACGTTCCCCAGACCCTCTCCTTCGTGAGGAAGAAAGTCCAGAGACAACTGGTTTGCTCGGATAATCATCTCAAAGATCACATAAGGCACTAGTGTGCCAAAATGAAACATGCCGCTGTGTGAATGAAATACTAACCTAACTTTAAGCTGGTCTGGTATTTTCATTCTAAGCATTTTTGAGCATTCAACATTTTCCTTTGGGTTACTTTTAGAAAGACCTATAAATCTGAGTAAATTTTAGCTAGTTTCCCTTGCTTCAGCAAAAGAAACAAGGCATGAAATAAATAAACTCATCAACAGCATTCATGATGATACTGAAGGGCTTGGGTTTGATATCACACCTGAAGAAGCACAATTAAATGAAATTCTCATTCCCTCCCCACAAGTAATTCAACTAAAAAATAAGTTAAATTATGCCCATGATCTTTTCTTGATTCCATTATCTATTTACTTTTTTCAAGTAACTCATAAAATTCCAGTCAATATGAAAACAGCCACAGAACCACATACATACTAGAAAGGAAGGAAAACAAGAGGAACCATTTAAATTGCATTATTACTGAGAATATTATTAAAGGACTTGAGTTTCAATCTGAATTACTACTATTTTCTAATGATTTGAACTGCCTAATTTTTAAAAAGTGGCTTAAAAATTACGTATGTACATCAAACTGTAAAGGCATTTGTTTCTTTGTGGGGAGAGGACGGATGTTCATCCACTTCTTACGTTCAATAGACATCACTCTCATCGCACGACGATCTTTGGTCCACCTAAGAAAAATGGAGTTCAGAAAAAACAAAGACACACGGGCAAAGACATAACACACAGGGAGAGGCACAAGGTTTGTACCAAAAGGACCAGAAAATTCTTTTCTCAACCCTTCTAAAAAAATATGCCTTATGATTCTGTAATTTCACTTCTTGTTGATATTTACAAACATTCCCTACTAATCCTAGATAAAGAATTGATAAAACACAGGAAAAACACTACTTTAAAACTCTTAGCCACTAAATGCTAAAAATCTCTTTCCTTCTGTTTTATAATTACTCCAAAGTAATCTAGTTTCCTCTGTTCTCTTCAAAGCCTTAATCTTTTCTCTTATAATTTTATACCTATGAAACAGAAAATCATAAAACAGGTATTGTTTCCATACACATAATACTTACAAATGCCTTGCTTTTGCACTACAATATTTTCTGTTTTTGTCTGGTTCAATGACTTGACCATTTCTCAAACACTGGGCACACACAAATTTTATCTTCATATTAAGAGATCCAGGCATTATTTGATTGCCAAGTACCTTAAACAATTAAAATGTTTTAATTTGAACAGAGAAACAGTTTTCTGACAAAAAAAAATACTGAATCACCACGTATTTCTTCCCATAATAGTATACAATTTTCTGTTTTTGTCTGCTTCATCTTGACCATTATATTTGATAACTAAATCTCAATTCTCCCCCAAATGCAAGCGAATATGCTGAAATCAAATTACAGATGCCAAACTTCAGCATATGCAAGTCATCCTTGGAATGGATGACTGGAATTGATTTAGTAAGGGGGTTTGGGGAAAGAGTAGAGGATAAACAAGATATGCCAGGAGGGAAGCAAAACTACAAACATCACCCACCTCCCTTCCCCCAAGAATCCCCAAAGCCCAAGACCCAGTTGTATGTATCAAGTAAGCTAAATATTGTGGGATGACTTTTTTTTTTTTTTTTTTTGGAGTTGGAGTCTCACTCTGTTGCCCAGACTGGAATGCAGTGGCACGCTCCCGGCCACTGCAGCCTCGACTTGCTGGGCTCTGGCGATCCTTCCACCCCAGCCTTCCAAGTAGCTGGAACTACAGGCGCACGCTACCACGCCCAGCTAATTTTTTTGATTTATTGTAGAGATGAGGTCTCGCTAAGTTGCCCAGGTGGGTCTCGAACCCGCAGGCTCAGGCAATTCACTCACCTCAGCCTCCCAAAGTGCGGGATTATAGGCTGAGCCACCGAGCCGGCGACTTTTTTCTATGATGATCAATTAAAAAGCAAATTGTTTCTTCACATAAGAATTACTCAACAGGGCTGGATACAGTGGCTCATGCCTGTAATCTCAGCACTTTGGGAGGCCAAGGTGGGAGAAGTGCTTGAGCCCAGGAGTTTGAGACCAGCCTGGGCAACATAGTGAGGCTCTGCCTCCACAAAAAAATTAAAAAATTAGTAAAGTGTGTGAAGTCCCAGCTACTCAGGAGGCTGAGGTGGAAGGATGGCCTGAGTCCAGGAGGTCAAAGCTGCCGTGAGCCATGAGCATGCCACTGCACTCCAGCCTGGGTGACAAAGACCACCACTCAATCAATCAAAACAAAAAGAATCATTCAACCGAATGAACATGAAGAAAGTAACTATGGCCGGGTTCGGTGGCTCCGCCTATAATCCCAGCACTTTTGGAGGTCAAGGCAAGTGGATTGCCTGAGCCTGTGGGTTGGAGATCAGCCTGGGCAACTTGGTGAGACCTCGTCTCTACAATAAATAAAAAATTAGCCAGGTGTGGTAGCGTGCACCTGTAGTTCTGACTACTTGGAAGGCTGAGGTGAAAGGAGCTCCAGAGCTCAGCAGGTTGAGGCTCCGGTAGCCATGAATGTACCACTGCACTCCAGCCTGAGTGACAGAGTGAAACTCCAAATCAAAAAAAAAAAAAGTAACCAGACTGTAAGTGTAAACTGTAGCCACCAATGACCAACTTCTATCAGGCAATTCCAGAAAGGATACCAAATGCAGAAAGTACATAAGAGAAAATACCTGTGCTCCGGGTACGTGTACTTCCAAATTTTGCCAATATCGTTTAGATTCTTGAGCAATAGCATCATGTGAAATACCTGGGGAGTGCACAAGCCTTCTTTTAAATTCTACTCATAATAACAACAGTCCACCAATCTGGTCACAGCAGACTTGGAGAACCTTTTCCCAATTATTATCACGTAGTCTAATCCATCACCAAGAATGAACAAATATACTACTGTTCTTCAAAACAGAATATATACAAAAACGCTCTTTGTACCTTTGAGGAAGATTACACCCCCACAAATCCATGCTACATATACAAACTTGTATCAACAATTATGACACGAGACTACACTCAAAACAGGCAACTCTAAAAATCAAGTGACTACACAGTTTAAAGCTCAGGACAAAATCAAGAGTGTTGTCACAGCAGACAGAGAAGGGTGGATCTCCAAATTCTCTGTTGACAAGGGTGGATCTCCAAATTGCTGTTTCATCAAACCCTGACTGCTCTTAAGGAGAGAGACTTCTCGGTGGCACTCAAACCTACCTGTTTCATTTTGCATTATCCAAACTTTCAATTCCACAAGACTATGGGCATAAAAGCATTCATCTTCCCTTAAACAGCCATATCGAACTTCATGTCGACATAAATCAAGCTGACACTGACCATGAAAAGAACGTATTTTAGAGTATTTTACTGTTGTCTCTCGCAAAATGTGGACAAGGCACCTACATGAAAACACAGTGACATTTTAATATTATTCTGCCATAGATTATTTAAAATATATACATATATACATAATATCAAGTTCTAGACTAAGAATACATTTTACATTTTTACCAGAAAAAATAAATCAACCCAGCAATTGTTGAATTAGTGGAGGGGAGTACCAATTATACTTTAAGCCACAAAATACCTAAATGCATGTTAAGAGAAACTATAAATCAATACTGCTTTTCCCTTTTAAATAATTTAATAATTCATTACTTAATTCCCAGCCTAATCTACTAAAAGACATTTTATTTTATTTCTTTTTATTTTTTGAGTTGAAGTCTCACTCTGTCGCCCAGACTGGAGTGCAGTGGCCGCTACTCGACCTGCTCTCTACAACCTCGACCTGCTGGGCTCCGGCGATCCTTCCGCCTCAGCCTTCCAAGTAGCTGGAACTACAGGAGTGAGCTACCATGCCCGGCTAATTTTTTTATTTATTGTAGAGATGAGGTCTCGCCAAGTTGCCCAGGCGGGTCTCGAACCCGCGGGCTCAGGCAATCCATGCACCTCAGCCTCCCAAAGGCGCGGGATTACAGGCTGAGCCACCTAGCCCGGCTCCAAAAGACATTTTAAAATAGAGTCATTGTTCTGCAAAATAGCAAGAAATGGGAGATAAGAACATCTGGGCAGATACTATTATTGTTTTTATTTGGATCTAACAAAATAATCTATTCTGCTACTAAAAAATTAGAAACTACCAACATACTTATTGTCTTCAAACTCATGCTTTGTAACCGGGTGAGAACAAGCAGTAGAATTATCTTTATTTCTTTTACTTATCATTCTTGGCTTATGATCAAAACATTTCTGGAATAGAAAGAAAAGGATTACAAAAAAAAAATACAAAATACGAACCCACAATATTATCAATGTCATTATAAGCTTATATGTTTCATACTTAAACCAATATTTTCTTTTTCTTGTTTTTTTCTTAGAAACATGGTTTTACTCTGTAGCCTAGGCTAGAGTGCGGTGGAGTGACCATAAGAGTAGAGTAGTTCACTGCAGCATCAATCTCCTGGGTTTAAGTGATCTTCCCACCTTAGCCTTCTAAGTAGCTGGAACTACAGGCATGAACCACTATGCCCAGCTATTTTTTTTTTTTTTCAACTATTTTGTAGAGATGAGATTTCGCTGTGTTGCCTAGGCTGGCCTTAAACTCCTGACCTCAAGCAATGCTCCCACCTCAGCCTCCCAAAGTGCTGGGATTATAGAAATGAGCTGCTGTGCCAGGTTTACTTATACCAATCAGTATTTGATATGAAGTCTTAATATTATTCCTTTTGGTAACAGTAGTAGCTACCATTTACTGAGTGCATGCTGAATCATATGGCAGGACCAGCGCTAAGTACTATACTATTGAGCTTGGAAGTCCAAATTTACCTCACAAAGGAATATAAATTCTCCAAGATGCTCCTGGAGAAGCTTGAACACTGTAAGGTTGATCTTTCCATTGCCACCAAAGAAAGCTTCACGACTGAAAGCCCCTTTTCGCTCCAGTGTCCAGACGTCTATCTCCTCTTGGCAATAAGCAAATGTGCAGTGGCCTGAATATCTACATTCCTCCTCAGCAGCAACATCTAGAAAGACAGGGAATGAAAGGACATTTAAAACACAGCAACTGTTTTTATAAAGCCAATAAATACTAATGACATTTAGGGCATCATTTGAATTTGTATAATAATTCATGGACAGCTCCAAACAATCATATGCATGTTACCATCCAGGGATGGTATCAACTCTAAAAACAAAAATGAAAAAACAGGCTTGGTGTGGTGGCATACACCTGTAATCCCAGTAATTTGGGAGGCTGAGGCAAGAGAAATGCCTGAGCCCAGGGATTCAAGACCAGCGTGGCCAAAATGGCAAGACCCTGTCTCTGAAATAAATTTAAAAAGTAGCTGGGTATGATGGTGCACACTTGTAGTGAAAGGCTGAGGTGGAAGGATCGCCTGAGCCCAGCAGTTTGAGGCTGTCAGTAGCCATAAATGCGCCACTGCACTCTAGCCTGAGTGACAGAGTAAAAAAACAGCATCTCAGTCAGGCGCAATGGCTCACACCTGTAATTCCAGCCAGGCACAATGGCTCACACACTTTGGGAGGTGGAGGTGAGACCAGCCTGGGCAACATGGTGAGACCTTGTCTCTATAATAAATCAAAAAATTAGCCAGGCGTGGTGTGCGCCTGTAGCTCCGGCTACTTGTAAGGCTGAGGTAGAAGGATCGTCTGAGACCAGCAGGTCAAGGCTGCAGTGGCCGTGAGTGTGTCACTGCAGTCCAACCTGGGTGACAGTGAGACTCCGACTCAAACAAAACAAAACAAAAACTCAGGACTTTGGGAGGCTGAGGGGGCAGAATTGCTTGAGCAGGAGATAGAAACCAGCCTGGGTAATGTAGCAAGACCCTATCTCTATATTTAAAAATTAAAAAACAAAAAACAGCACCACAAGCCTAAATTATTTTTATTACAGACTGGGGAAAAAAGCCCTGATACTCTCATGGACTCCACTTAAGTTGAAAAAAATCATACAGATACATTCAAAGCTCATCCAGATGGAGTAGTTTGACAAACATGAAAATACCGGCCAGGCTTGGTGGCTCAGCCTGTAATCCCAGCACTTTGGGAGGCCGAGGTGAGTGCATTGCCTGAGCTCGTGGGTTCGAGACCCGCCTGGGCAACTTGGTGAGACCTCATCTCTACAATAAATCAAAAAATCAGCCGGGCGTGGTAGTGCATGCCGGTAATTCCGGCTACTCGGAAGGCTGAGGTGGAAGGATCACCAGAATCCAGCAGGTCGAGGCTGCGGTGGCCGGGAGCGGCCACTGCACTCCAGTCTGGGCGACAGAGTGAGACTCCAACTCAAAAAAAAAAAAGAAAATACCAATTTCTCTTAAAAGCATCTTAAACACAGAAATGTTTTCAAAACCTTAGTTCAGTGTTCTGTGTCTATTTAGAAAGAAGCAAAGGTTTAAGACAGTTTTATGATCAGAGCCTTGTTTCTATAAACCACTGTAAGAAGTTACAAACAACAGTAAAAAACATTAAAAATATGAACATCTCAATCCAAAGAAATTGCTATTAACACTGTCTAAACATTTTTTTTACTGGAGCCATTATAATAAATGTAGAAAGTACAGTCATGTGCCACATGTGACATTTCGGTCAACTACAGATCACATGTATAACAGTGGTCCCATAACCATTATAATACTGTATTTTTACTGTGCCTTTTCTCTACTTTTAAAAATTTTTTATTTTTTTGATTCAGGGGTCTCACTCTGTCACCCAGGCTGGAGTGCAGAGGTACAATGATGGGTCACTGCAGCCTTGACTTCTTGGGCTCAGGCTGTACTTCTGCCTCAGCCTCCCAAGTAGCTGGGACTACAGGCGCCCACCACTATGCTTGGCTAATTTATTCTGTAGAGACAAGGTCTTGCTATGTTGCCAGGCTGGTGTTGAACTCCTAGGCCCAAGCAATCCTTCTGCTTCAACCTCCCAAAGTGCTGAGATTACAGGCGTGAGCCACCGTGCCTATAGCCACCACAACCAGCCTTTTTTGATGTTTAGATACGCACTCACCAGTGTGTTATAACTGCCTACAGTATTCAGTAACATGCTGTACACATCAGTAGCATAGAAGCCACAGGCTATACCATAGATAGCCTAGCTGAATGGTAGCTATACCATCTAGGTTTGTGAAAGTATACTCTGAGCACAACAACGAAATTTCCTCAGTGATACGTGTGTCAGAATGTACCCATCATTAAGCGATACAAGACTGTGTTCATCACTTATGTAAAGTACACCAATTAAATAAATAGAATATATACCTTTACATATATAATATGGTCCTTCATAATTTGTTTTTGTTGGTCTTGGACGTATTTTTTTCCATGATTTATCTTCAATATTCTTTATCCTACCAATTAAAATATCTTTCTTACACTTATGATCTACATTAGCATGGTAAGTGAAATCCATTAACTTAGGACCTGAAAAAGACATGAAGAGGACTGCTCACATGCACAAAAAAAACCTTTCATTTTACACATAAATTTACAAGGAGACACGAGATAACACTGATCATTAAATTCCCACAAAAATCCCATTTTCACAACCCCTAAATTTAAGTACACAGGCTGAAGTAGAGTTTTGTCTTTAGTGTTGTTTCTTCAACTACAAAAGTTCTATTCAACACCTCTCCTACCAAAACATGCCCTTATTACCTATTAGGGAAATAATCTGGATAGGAATTCTGATGGCTTATACAGATGAAGAGACTGCTAAACATGAAATGAAGAAAGAAAACGAAGTTGAGTGCAGATCAGAAAAAACTGGGTTTAGAGCACTTGACTTAGAGTAAATATGTGAAAAAAACCAACAGAAAGTGATTTACAGCCGGGCTCGGTGGCTCAGCCTGTAATCCCGCGCCTTTGGGAGGCTGAGGTAAGTGGATTGCCTGAGCCCGCGGGTTCGAGACCTGCCTGGGCAAGCGAGACCTCATCTCTACAATAAATCAAAAAATCAGCCGGGCGTGGTAGCGCGCGCCTGTAGTTTCAGCTACTTGGAAGGCTGAGGTGGGAGGATAGCCGGAGCCCAGCGGGTCGAGGCTGTGGTGGCCGGGAGCGGCCGCTGCACTCCAGCCTGGGTGACAGAGTGAGACTCCAACTCAAAAAAAAAAAAAAAAAAAAAGTGATTTACTTTTCATTTATATAGTATCGTATACTGGTCTTATAATGCTTTTTGCTAGTTCCTGCTCTACTTGAAAAGTATCAAATTTTTACGCATATACTTAGAACATAAGAGTTTCATAAAAATTTCATTATGTTTCTAAAATTAGGTAAGTATTCCACATGATACTATAAATAAAATTATATCGAATAAGAGCAGAGACTTATCCTATTAGACTTCAAAGGCCTAGATCAATAACTGCTACTCGTCTAGGAAGAATTCAAAATAGGGATTGAAGAGTTACAATAGCTGGTATTGTTGACATGCATTTACGAATTCCTAAGAACTTTCAGGTTGTGAACTGGTAGTTTACTACTCTCTGCCTGTTTGTTTGGTCCTGACCTGATTTTACAAAACAGATCTGGCAAGCTTGTCTCAATTCATGGGTTCCTTCGAGGGGATGTCTTGGAGTCACTGATGAAGATGGTTTGGTAACTGCACTTCCAAAAAAGTTTCCAAAGTCATTTCTAGGCTGACTTGAAATTCCCAGGAAATTCTCAGAGGCAAACAAACTACCTGGTCCATTCATCTGGAAGAATAAGAAAAAAACAAAACAAAAAACAAAAAAACGGCCAACAAATATTAATATTGCACTATCACTAAAGAAGGAAGCAGAATTCGTCTGAAAAGTAAGATAATCTTCATAGACCAAGGTTGGTACTATTCTATCCTTAGTACTCTTCTACATTAAAATTGCCTCTTTCTACACTTTTCTCTCTTTTGGCCTCTAGGCTCCCTTTACTTTCTGGTGATCCTCCATGAGTTACTATAATAATGTTCTACTCCAACCATACACATGTTTACACGCCCGCTCTTACATTTATTTCCTTGATTTGTTTATGCTGTGCTAAAGCCTCTTTACACTGTCTGCAACAGTGATTAACTTGCTATGACAGATCCAGTCTTCAACACAGAGCCTTTATTACTGGATGCTCCAGAAGCCTTACTATGACATGATTTCCCATAGCACACACAAAACTTAAGGGAGACTGTCATGTTCATTCAAATAGTTACTTAAGTAAAAGACCTAATTTCAATTTAAGCGATGTATTTACAAAAGAGGAAGTGGCACTTACAAGTAAAAGGGAAGAATTACTGTTGTTATGCGGTGTTCCCTCTCTAGAAGTTGAGGTGGACAGATCTAAAATAATAAAAAAACTTCAACAGACCTTTTCATTCCAATCATGGAATAAGAACATTAGGGCTTAGCAGCTTACTGGCTACGGTTTCCCCACGCCATGTTCCCGTCCCAGTTCCTAGAAGCTTTCCTGCTCGACACTGACACTCACAGAGGGCTCCAGAGTCTTGCCTCTAGAAATCCAGGGCATAAACAACCCTTAGTAAGACAAATGCAAATAAAAAGCTATTTTCTGAGAAATAATCTATAGCAGGTCCCACCAAGTAGGACTGCTAAAAAGACTATGAAAATTATTCATGTTCAAAGTGGGAAAGAGCCTTTCCCTTTGAAAATATGAAGCAAGAACTAACAAATAGAATTTAAAAAGCAGAAAGGTTCAATTCCTTTCTTTTCCTTTGTCTACCACTCAATTATTTCCTCTGCTTCTGTTTCCCACATATTTTAATTTCTTCAGTTGTATATCTTTAAATCAATTATGTAAGATTTTTGCCCCTTGAACCATGGAACAATGCCTGCAAAAAATATGAAGATTTTTCAGATGATTGTTTGAAGTATGTATTAAACCTAGGATGACAAAAACAGGAGTCAGACCAAAAACTCAGCCAACCCCTGGGAAATTAAGGCATTAGCCACAGTTTGCCGAGCTCAACAAAAGAAACTTCAAATAGATGGATCTAATTGTTATCATTACAAACATAGATCTTAACTTAGTGTTTGCCTAGTTCAAAATTCAAAAGAATAGCCTGTCTTTAAGACTGTTTAAGATGGGATACACCTTTCCTGGAAAATACATACAAAGTCATTTCACTACCAAAACATGAACACCCAGTTTAACAAGCTACCCTATATAAAAACCAGTGCCACATACATTCCTATGCTCACATCTTTGCTCCTTGATCTCCAGAACGGCAGTTAAGTCAAAGTGAATTCAAAACTAAAGGCTTAGTCTTTATATTTTT
This sequence comes from Tarsius wallacei, assembly GCA_963574415.1. Classification (NCBI taxonomy): domain Eukaryota; kingdom Metazoa; phylum Chordata; class Mammalia; order Primates; family Tarsiidae; genus Tarsius; species Tarsius wallacei. The sequence continues at coordinate 16,901 of CAUYQG010245424.1, forward strand.
ATCTGCAATGAAAATAAGTCTAGTACCTACTACCTAGAGTTAAATGATTACGAAACACAGATTTTTCTTTTATAGAAAATTAACTGCAATTGTTTACAATTTAGACTCGATTCTTACCTCGTTTGGATTCACTCATTGAAAATGAATTTAAAGAAGAACAAAAATCTTCTAAGGATGAAGTCAAAGGTGGATAAAATTCTGAAAAGGAGGGTGGAGGCGCATACCTCGCACCAATGGGTAAGGTTCCTAACAGAGATGCCGAGAAGGGCATGCTACGGGAGACACTGGCTGTCTGAAGGGGTCCTCTGACTAACGCTGATGGCTGGAGAAGAAAAAAGATGTGATTAAAGTTCATGAAACACTGTCATGAGTTTGGCTGAACTATTTCAACACCAGCATATAAACATTACATTGGGTGATCGTGTTACATAACAAAGCTTAAATTAAAATCGTGATTCATTAGAAGAATTTTACCTACTGAGCTTGTTTATTTTCAAGTCCAATTTCTAAAAATGATTAAGTAGGACTTCCAGTGTAGCTGTTTTTTGTTTTTTGTTTTTTTGAGTCGGAGTCTCACTCTGTCTCCCAGGCTGGAGTGCAGTGGCACACTCCTGGCCACCACAGCCTTGGCCTGCCGGGCTCAGGCAATCCTTTCACCTCAGCCTTCCAAGTAGCTGGAACCACAGGGACTTGCCTGCCCAGCTAATTTTTTGACTTATTGTAGAGACAAGGTCTTGCCATATTGTCCAGGCTGGTCTCGAACCTCTAGGCTTAGGCAACCCTCTTGCGCCTCAGCTTCCCAAAGTGCTAGGATTACAGGCATGAGCCACTACATCCAGTAGGACTTCTAGCATTTTAATTCGAGTATTACATTCATGTCTCACCTACTGAATTTCCTGATTCTCAACCCTCACCCAACCAACAAGGTTCACAAGGTTTCATTTCATTAAAGAGGAATTTTGGGGATGTGTGGGGTGGGGTGGGAGGAAGGGAGCTGGAGAAGCCTGTGAGGACTGGGACCATCCCTCTGGAGGTGTGAACCCACTGCACAAGAGCAAACAGAACTTAACTATCCTAGCCTCGATTTACTGACCATTTCCACATGCCTTACACTATGATGAATATCATATATTGTCTATGTGATTCTTACAGCAACTCTTTCAGTATATCCTACTATGATCGATCACCATCATACAGATGAGGAAACTGACAGACTAAGAGGTGATGTAACTTGCCCAAGGTCACAGAGCTGGTAGGAATCGACCCCAGTTCTGTTGGCCTTTTGCACACACTCCTTCCTCTCATTCAACTCTGCATTGACCTGGAAACCAACTCAGAGTTTTGCCTTCTCACTGCCATCATACTACTCCCGCTGCTCCTGTTTTATTATACTTTATGACAGGAGTCAGAAAACTTACTCCAGGAAGGGCTGGAGATTAAGTATTTGAGGCTCTGCAGGCCCCAAGTCCCTGCTGCAAATGCTCAGCTCTGCTGCTGCAGTGCAGAAGCAGCTACAGAAGAGACATGAAGGGAGGGGTCACAGCTGTGTTCCAAGAAGTCTTATTTATGAGCCCTGAGATTTGAATTCCATGTAATTTTCATATGTCAAAAAACATTATTCTTTCTTCTTCCAACCATTTAAAAATTGTAAAAAAAAGCTCGAGTATGGTGGCTCACGCCTTTAATTCCAGCACTTTGGGAGGCTGAGGCAAGAGGATTGCCTGAGTTCAGGGGTTTGAGACCAGCCTGGGCAATACGGCAAGACCTCGTCTCTACAATAAATCAAAAAGTTAGCTGGGCATGGTGGCACATGCCTGTGGTTCTAGGAACTTGGAAGGCTGAGGCAGAAGGATCACCTGAGCCCAGTAGGTCAAGGCTACGGTGGCCGTGAGTGTGCCACTGCACTCCAGCCTGGACGACAGAGTGAGACTCTGGCTTTAAAAAAAAAAAAAAAAAAAAAGAATGTTATATTTACCCTTTCCATAATTTGTGATCCTAGTTATGAATTGGAAAAAAATTGGCCGATTACTAGATTGTATGTTTCTTTCTTTTTTTATTTCAAAAATGACCAAATTAACCAGTCACCACCAAAGAGGGAAAGAAGTAATTTTCAAGGTAAGAAATCCAAAATTCAGTCTTTAAGCAATACTGAAAAAAAACTATCAGATTACAATTTTTTAAAAAATTAACTCTGCCTTCAACAGAAAGAAATAACACTGAAACTTACCATGACAGTTTCATTAGTTTCAGGTGCAGAATCAAGGAGGTCATCTATTTCATCTCCAAGGACCATATCTCCATCATCTAAAAAAGCTTCTGGCATAGTGAAGGGGACCTTTCCTCCATTTGCCAGCACTGCAGATGGCAGAGGGCTTTCTTCCACTTGCAATGGCAAAATAGAAGTTAAAGACATAATGGGAACTGAGGCCAGCTCACTTCCAACATCATGAGAAAAACTGGATGCAGGTAAAGAGACAACAGGAACTGCTTCTTGCCTTGGAGTTAACAGATCTGTAAGACAAGTGGAATGAAATCGCTTGCTTCCACTGTACTAATATACCACTAGCAATAACAGCTACGTGAAAACATGAAAGCAACTGCAATTCTGAAAGCAGTTTGTTTTACCCAGGAATAGATATATTCACTGGTGAAAACACATCCTTTTTTCGATATGCCTGCATCCTTTTTGGGCACAGCTGGTGGCCATGACCATGCTGGGCGTCAGTGACTGCTTACTGACATCCACAATGATCAATAACTTACCTGCACATCCAAAGGTACAACGGTAGTTTTTAAAATCACTCCCACTTTAATAGGAACAGCAATACAACGATCTCATTTGCCAACACTGTATCACATATAAAGTCTAAAGCTAGCACTTTTCAGATCGTTAAGATGATTTGTGAAAACATACCTGGCTCAATATCTTCCACAGAATAGTTCAAAGCCTAGAAATTAAAACAAACGTAGATCATAATATTATCAGGAGTCTAAACCATAAAGCAATCTGTAAAACTCACCGTAAGGACCAATGCAGGGATCCAAGAACTAAGTAAAATACACAAACCTTTACAATATGTGCTATTAGAAGAAGCACTGGTCTACAAGCGTCTCCACTTATTTCTTGTGGTGATGCTTGTATTTCTCAAAGGATATTTGGGAGAAAACCAGGGACTAACCTAGCCACCACCTGCTGCCCAACTCAGAATGGCCATTAGCATCCTAATAGCACCAAGAACACTTGCCTTAAAATTAAAATTAAAAAACAAACAACAACAAAAAACAGGCTGGGCTCAATGGCTCACGCTTATAATCCCAGCACTTTGGGAGGCCGAGGTGAGAGGATTGCCTGAGTTCAGAAGTTCAAGACCAGCCTAAGCAACATAGTGAGACCTCGCCTCTACAAAACAAAAAACAAAAAAATACAATTAAAAATTAGACACGGTGGCATGTGCCTTTAGTCCCAACTGAGGCTGAGGTGGAAGGATTGCCTGAGACCAGCAGGCCAAGGCTGTGGTGAGCTGTGATTGTACCACTGCACACCAGCCTGGGCAACAGAATGAGACTCCAATGCAAAAAAACGAAACAAACAAAAACTTTATTAAATTTTGGTATCCTACTGACTTCCAAAACTAGTATTTGGTCCTGAATCACTCTTTTTCAAATGAAACCTGACATCTATTAACATCCTGTAAGATGCTCCACTGGAGCATTCAGGAAATGCTGGTTAAGACAAAAAAAAAAAAACATATATATATACATATATATATATATATATATATAGGAGTCTCACTCTGTTGCCCAGGCTGGAGTGCAGTGGCATGCTCCTGTTCACCGTAGCCTCGACCTGCTGGGCTCTGGTGATCCTTCCGCCTCAGCCTTCCAAGTAGCCAGAACTACGGGCGCACACTGCCACGACTGGCTAATTATTTATTTATTTATTTATTGTAGAGACGAGGTCTCACCATGTTGCCCAGGCTGGTCTCAAACCCGTGGGCTCAGGCAATCCTCTTGCCTTGGCCTCCCGAAGTGCTGTGATTATAGGCTTGAGCCACCATGCCCAGCCAAGATGAAAATATATTATTTGAGTGTGAGTTTCCATTCATTCATTCATTTATTTTTTGAGTCAGTCTCACTCTGTTGCCCAGGCTGGAGTGCAGTGGCACGCTGATGGTTACCTCAGCCTCGACATGCTGGGCTCAGGCGATCCTTCCACCTCAGCCTTCCAAGTAGCTGGAACTACAAGTAGGCACCATCACACCCAGCTAATTTTTGGATTTATTGTAGAGACAAGGTCTTGCCAAGTTGGCCAGGCTGGTCTCAAACCTGTGGGTTCAGGCAAACCTCTCACCTTGGTCTCCCAAAGTGCTAGGATTATAGGCGTGAGCCACCATGCTTGGCCTGGGTTTTCTTTTTTAAAGTGATAGGAAGCTATGGCCCGTTATGCATTTAAGGAATAAAAAGGTTTCAAAAATAGGCATACAACAAAAACAAAAAACAGTATTGCAATGCTTCCATCTTTTCTTTTAATTATTTCTATAGAAAAAATAACTTTACCTTGGTAGCCCCATCCCCAGGAACTGATTTTATTGAGAGCTGAAACAAAATAAATACACTTATGTAAAAACAGAACTGACACCAAGTTGCAAAACAAAATGAAAATACCTTATGGAGAGAACTTCAGCTTACCTCAGCTCTAACATAAGCTTTTCTTATTTTAAATCCCAATTTCTGAGCTAGCTCCTGAGTTAGTTTTATTACATGTTCATCCTAAAAAAAAAAAAAAAGTATCTATGGTTAATAGAAGGCTCTACTTACTGACTGTGAAGAAGAACAGACAAAACAGTGATGAGGTTTCCCGTCAAGACACTTGCTTTCCTAACAACCAGACCCACCGAAGCAGGCTGAAGGAGCATGGAAAACTTCACTCTTTAAGTGCCATTTCTCTACATGGGAGCAATAAAACAGCAATGATATAAACAAATGAACTAAAATATAAATTCCATACCTGAGGCACTGCTAAGGAGCACTTTGCTACAGCATCATAAGCCTCCTTGTATCTTCCTAAATCACTTAAAGCCTTAGATTTCCGATACAGAGCTTTGCAGTTACTGGCATTTAAACTGAGGACAGTATTGCAGTCCTCTAAAACCTTATCATGGAAACCCTGGTAGGTAAGATAAAAGAATAAAGTTAGCAATCAAACAATCCATGTCTTGCACTGGTTGCCTTCCTATAAATGAAAACAAATTAAGACCATCCTATGGCCTTCCTTTTAAACTCCGGGTTAGTAGTATTACTTTTCTTTTTGAAATTATTTTCATTATGAGATTTTTAAAAAAGTAGAGAGAATATCAGAAATATCCATGTATCCACCACTGAGATAAGACAAATATTACAGCCGGGCGTGGTGGCTTGGCATATAATCCCAGCACTTTGGGAGGTCAAGGCAAGAGGACTGCCTAAGCTCAGGGGTTTGAGACTAGGCCTGGGCAACTTGGTGAGACCTCGTCTCAACAACAAATAAATAAAAAAAACCGGGTGTGGTGGCGTGTGCCTGTAGCTCCAGCTACTTGGAAGGCTGAGGCGGAAGGATCACCTGAGCATAGGAGATTGAGGTTGAGGTGGCCATGAGCGTGCCACTGCGCTCCAGTCTGGGCGACAAGAGTGAGACTCCAACTCAAAAAAATAAAATAAAATAAAAAGACAAATATTACTAGTTGGCCATAAAGTCCCAAGATGTTCAAGAAATACAGCTTTCTAGACATACTGATGCCCTAGGTGTCACCTCCTCTTCTCCTCCCTCTCTAGGTACCCTTTTCTGGAGTGCACTAAAGGTCAAACGGAAATGTAACTCCAAATAAGCAACTGATGGGGAATATATTATCGAAAGCAAACCACCAAAGAATGCTCACTAATAGAGATCTAGGCGACAACATGGATGCTTTTCTTTTTTTTTGTTGAAGTCTCACTCTGTCGTCCAAGATGGAGTGCAGTGGCACACTCACAGTCACCGCGCCTCCACCTGCTGGGTTCAGGCGATCCTCAGTCTCAGTCATCCAAATAGCTGGAACCACAGGCATGTGACACCATGCCTGGTTGATTTACTGTCGAGGTGAGGTCTCGCCATGTTGTCCATGCTGGTTGCAATCCTCTCACCTCAGCCACCCAAAGTGCTGGGATTATAGGCTTGAGTCACTGCAACCAGGTGGTGGTTAAAGTTCACTCAATGACCATAGTGAAAACTATTAGCACATCAGTTTTCTAAGACTTAAAAACGTGCAAGCCTTGTGCTAATTCCTTGGGAGGCTAATTAGTTTTGTGCTAAAAGTCTCTTAAGAGGGCTAACTGAAGCTTGACTAATAAGTGAACCGAGACACAGATTCTGATAGATGTACTGCCTGTGAACACCTGCATCTTCTGAGCTGACTTTTTAATGAGCAGACACACCCTCAAAAACCATATTCAAATGGGCAAGGACCAGTGACTAAGAAACAAATTACTTTTAAAATCTGTAAACATATGTCCAAAGTTAATTTTTTTTTTTTAGTTGGACTCTCACTCTGTTACCCAGACTGGAGTGCAGTGGTAAGCTCCTAGCCACCGCAGCCTCAACCTGCTGGGCTCCGGTGATCCTTCCACCTCAGCTTTCCAAGTAGCTGGAACTAAAAGCGTGTGCTACCACACCCAGACCAAGTTGTCCGGGTTGGTCTCGAACCCACAGACTCAGGCAATACACTCACCTTGGCCTCCCAAAGTGCTGGGATTACAGACTGAGCCACCAAGCCTGGCCCAAAGTTAATTTTTAAAAGCTTCAGGCCACTCTAAAAGTAGTTAACAACATGCCTTTCTCAAAAATCAAGTTAGGAAATTGACTTCTTATTAATATACCAAGCCATTGAAAAAAATTTTCTCACTCTAAAAACATTTTAAAAATTACAACTCACCATATTAGAATAGCAGGCAATACGATTTATATGTAGTTTTTCAATTATTTCTTTGGGGATTAAAATTTCTTCAGACTTTGCATAATCAGCTATATTCAAAGCCTCCGTGTACTGGCTTATCGAGCTGTTCCAATCACATTCCCGAAAAACGTCATTTCCTTCATTAAAAAGATTTTTCACAAGAGCACGCAAATACACCTTTAAAAAAAAAAGTTACCACTTGAAGCCATTTATTGAACAAGATTTGGGGTAAAGAAATTTTAATTTTTGTATCTAAAACTTCAGCAGAAAGAAGTTCACAGAACAGCAGCATTGCTGTAAGAAACAGTGAAAGGCAGTCTAAATCACTGCCAGCTCAGCTCAGGAGTTTATCTTGCTTGCTTTTCAAGAGAACACTCCATTTCTTATGATTCAGAAAAACGCAGCAAAAGCATCATCAAGTTCACATCTCTGATTGTGTGCCTCAAATAAAAACCAGGTAGAAGCCCTAAGCCAAAGATAATGGACAGCTTAAGGCTTCTGACTAGTATTTCCAAGTTGTCTTCCAAAAAGTCAAGAACGAGAAATACTTCCTTTTTTTTTCTCTTTTTGAGTTGGAGTCACCCAGGCTGGAGGCTGGAGGGCAGTGGCACGCTCCCAGCCACCGCAGCCTCTATCTGCTGGGCTCAGGCGATACTTCCGCCTCAACCTTCCAAGTAGCTGGAACTACAGACATATGCCACCATGCCCAGCTAAATTTTTTTGATTTATTATAGAGACGAGGTCTCACCAAGTTGCCCAGGCTGGTCTTGAACCCCTTGGGTTCAGGCAATCTTCTCACCTCGGCCTCCCAAAGTGGTGGGATTATAGGCGTAAGGCACCGTGCCCGGCGAGAAATACTTCTAGTGTTTACAGCACCCTCGCACTGGGTGGTGTGTGCATGTGTACATGTGTGTGTGTGTAAAATCTCTACCCATTTTGAGGTGAATGGTGTCCTTTATTACTTGCATGTCTTTGGAGTAAAAGTGAAATTTCCACATGTTCATGGACCATCTGTAGTTCTTTTGTAAACTGTTTGCTCAGGTCATTTACTGATGTGGGGTACTAAGCCTTTTTCATATCAAGGAAGCCTATACATTCCTTTAGCATGTACAAAAGTTTTTAATTTTCCTTTATGATTTCTATCATGCTTTATTATTTTAAAAGCCCTTTCCACCACTAGATCAGATAAAAACTCAAGTCTTTTTGTCCCATCTTATGAATCCATGTATAAGCTGACTACCTTATTAAAGAAAACTCAACAGATCAACTACTAAAAACGATGCGCTCTGTGATATGCCAATTTAGGCCTCAACTCCACACGTGCAAAATGAAACAATTGTTCCGGTGATTTCTAGTGCTAACGCTTTTTTATTCTGTCTGGAGAGAGGGAGGGAGGAAAGAAGAGAGAGACTGAAGGAGAGGGTTGGAGGGAGAGAGGCAGAGACAAGGCGACGTTTAGAAGCATCAAAACCCTCAGAGAGAAAATGGTCACATGTGAACCAAGGTCAATCTGTAGGGACGAGGGTCTGCAGGCCAAGCCCCAACGAGCTGGCTTTCTCCTTGCTCCCAACTCATGGGCTTGCTGCTGGCTCGTCCCCTGGGTGTCTGGTCCCCTGGCTGCTGTCGGAGCTTCTCATCTCCTAAGTAAAGACAGAAGGTGCCCCGTGCTCTCCTCGGCAAATTCTGTCCCACTTACTTTCAATGACATGAGAGGGAGGCTTGAAGTAATTTTCAAGGGGCTCAAAAGATAAGTTAATTCAAACCCACACTTTTACAGGGAAGAAAATATAGAATAACTGTAAAATAACTGTAAGTGTATACCAAAAACAAACAAACAAAAAACAATGCTGTCCTCTATAAGGGCTTGGCAAACTTTTTCTGCAAATGCCCGGACAGTAAATATTTTAGGCTCTGTAGGCCATATGGTCTCTGTCAAAACTACCATATGTCACAAAAGCAGCCACAGATAATACATAAACAAACGAGTATGGCTGTGTTCCAATAAAGCTTTATTTGCAAAAAAGGGCAGCAGGCCAGATCGGGCCCACAAGGCCAAAGTTTACCAACCCCTGCTACAGATTAGGGTTCACCGGCCACTGGCAGAGTTTTCAAGCAGACCTTCCCAGAGCCATTACCGCATATTGTTCCTGTGTTCCGGGATATGACAGCGGTGACCTGAGAAGAAGAAATAAATGAATTATAATTATCAAGCTCCTTGTCAGGGCATGTTCTGTCAAAAGTCATCTTAAGTCTATGGCTCCATTAGCTTGTTGCTGTTCAAAAGTGCATTGTAAGGACATCCTTCTCTTTTACCATCATTATTCACAGATGACTGTAGTCATGAAAAAAATCTAAACTATTCCTTAGTATTTTCTTTTTGCTTTTTTTTTTAGTTGGAGTCTCACTCTGTCACCCAGGCTGGAGTGCAGTGGCACACTCACAGCCACTGCAGCCTCGACCTGCTGGGCTCAGATGACCCTTCTGCCTTAGTCTTCCAAGTAGCTGGAACTACAGGCACGTGCTAATGTGCCTGGCTAATTTTTTTAAAAAATTTATTGTAGAGATGAGGTCTTGCCAAGTTGCCCAGGCTGGTCTCAAACCCCTGAGCTATGGCAATCCACTCACTTCGCCTCGGTCTCCCAAAGTGCTGGGATTACAGGCTGAGCCAACAAGCCCGGCCCCTTACTGTTTTCTTAAGCATAACTCTTCACTACTATTCAAAGAAGGTTTGATTCTTCAAATGCCAAAAAAGGTGAAAAACAGTACCGAGCCACTAACAACACTTGACCCAGTTTACTGCAGCATAGAAAAGAACGTCTCCTTCCCAGGAAGGAACAAGGAGGCCCTCCTGCCCAAACATGTCCACTCAAACCACAGCTGCCTCGTCACTGACATACTTTGAGAAGTCCAACTTGACACCAAGCTTCTTAACAGAAATGTCTGATAGCAAAGTCCTCTGTGCCAACAGATGTTTATTTTCAGTTACCTTTTACTCATCATCACTGCTCTTGTAAGAACAAATTCAAATTCCTCAGTCTAACATTTCAGGGGATATTAGAAATTTTAGCCCAAAGTCAGCAACAGTAAGACCCACCTCAGAGCGAAAGAATGCTCAAATGAACAAGAGAAAAAATACTGCTGGAATAGAAATCTGTAATTTTTAACCCAAATTAACAGGACACATATATATTTTTTTAAGTTGGAGTCTCACTCTGTCACCCAGACTGGAGTACAGTGGCCGCCCCCCGCCACTGCAGCCTCGACCTGCTGGGCTCCGGCGATCCTTCCACCTCAGCCTTCCAAGTTGCTGGAACTACAGGCGTGTGCTACCAAGCCCGGCTAATTTTTCTTGATTTATTGTAGAGATGAGGTCTCACCAAGTTGCCCAGGTGGGTCTTGAACCCGTGGGCTCAGGCAATTCACTCACCTCGGCCTCCCAAAGCACAGGATTACAGGCTGAGCCACCGAGCCCGGCCTAACAGGACATAGTAAGTACAACTAAAGACTTCCTAATCTCTGCAAAACGTACAGCCACATAAAAGAAGTAGCACTATGTGCCAAGAACACACAGGAGAACTCTGAAGTGCTTACTGTATGAACTGCAGTCCTTCCTTAATGTTCTGCTGCCTCTTCCTTCTCTCCTCGGACACACTGGACATGTTATCCCGTACATCCACTTTCTAAATGAGCAATCTGGAAAGAAACAGGCACGGCGTTACACAAGGCGCCAGGGTCCTGGGCTCCAGTGAAAACATCCATCAACCAAGGCCTTGTCATACACCAATTGCAGACACATCCATCTCCAACTCTGGGGTCCTGGACACCAGGGACCTGTGTGAGTCAGCTCTGGGGGCCCCTTGCTGTGTGAGCACGTGGTTTTCATACTCTTTAAGGCTGTGCAGCTCTGCAGACTTTGTGTGTCCCTCCTAAACAGTCTCCAAGAAAAAGTCATCTCTTTCTTCTCTTCGCTGTTTGAGCTGCAGGTGTTGTTTCTCCCCTGTCTACACACACCTAAGCAGCCAACAGAACAGTCCCAGCCTTGTTTGTTTCTGGAAGCTCTCCAGAAAGAAAAGGGTCTCACATCCGTTTGCCTCCGAGGGAGTCTGACTTCCTTGTAATTCGAGGCTTAACTTGATACATACTGTTATACAAACTTCTGAAATATCCTTGTGGATACAACTGACAGAATAATGATCTAAATAACATTACTCCAATGAGAATTTTCTGGGTATGAAGATGTTACCTTCAACACAACACTTGTGAGTACCAACACACACGTTAGTCTGTTGGTATCTACCCCAACTGATCAGTGTTCACTGATCAGTGTTCACTCTAAGTTCAAGGAGGGACACAGAAGAGAGTGTGATGAAATGTTACCTCCTCATGTTCTAAACTAGGGTTTCCAGCCTCAGCATCCGGAGTAAGCTAATCCCTGGTGGCAGGGGCTGTCCTGTGCACTGCAGGATGTGATAGTATCTCCACTATGCCCACAGCAGCTCACTTACCCCAACCAGCCAGTTGTGACAACCAAAATATCTCCAGGTATTGGTAATGAGGGGGCCACAATCACCCCTAGTTGAGAACAACTGAGACTTACAACTAAGATGACATCTTCTCACATAACCTATATATTTGGATCTGGGTGACAGAAAGGGAAATTCTACCTAAGTTTCAAGTACATAGCTGACGTGTTTTAGTTTCATTATTGCTTACCGTTTGTTGTTTTATTTATTTTTTATTTTTTAGAGTCTCACTCTTGTCACCCAGGCTGGAGTGCAGCGGCATGCTCACAGCCACTGCAGCCTCCACCTGCTGGACTTGGGCAATCCTTCCACATCAGCCTTCCAAGTAGCTGGAACTACAGATGCATGCCACTATGTTTGGATAGTTTTTGTGATTTATTGTAGAGACGAGGTCTCACCAAGGTGCCCAGGCAGCTCTCGAACCCGCGGCTCAGGCAATCCTCTTGCCTCAGCCTCCCAAAGTGGTGGGATTACAGGCTGAGCAACCATGACTGGCCCATTTTATTTTTAAATCTACCTTTTTTAGGGTAGGACAGGGCTTGGGACAGGGGTTAGAATGCCCCAAGGTCAGTAACTCGCGCTCTAATCCCTTTCATTTTTTCAATACTGCCAGTCTCTTATTCTTAAAGCTGGCACTTTACTCAAGAGTTTATATGGGAAAGGATATGGTGTTGGACACTTACATTAATACTCCAGCAACTAAAAAAAGGGGGTCAGGAGGCGGGGCTGAAGCAGCACAATGATGTGACTGTGGGGGAGAATCCAGGGGCCCTGCATGACACTCTCTCCACTCTGCATGGATTTGAAACGTTCCCAAATACAAAGGTTAAAAAGTCCACGACACTAACATAAAATGACACTATTTCAGGAATGTGCTTTCAAAATGGTTTAGCCAAAAAGGGGGTGGATGGATGGAAATGAAACAGGAATGCCGAAAACACAGAGAAGGGCTCCAGTTGGCTGGGGGTAGAAGCTCATTCTATCCTTTTATTTCCTTGGATATGTTGGGCCATCTCCTTCATAAAAGTTGTTTGTTTTTTAAAATTCATACTTGTAGGCCGGGCGCAGTAGCTCAAGCCTATAATCACAGCACTATGGGAAGCTGAGGTGGGAGGATTGCCTGAGCCTGCAAGTTTGAGACCAGCCTGGGCAACTTGGCAAGTTAATAAAAAATTAGTCGGGTGTGGTAGCATACACCTGTAGTTCAGGTTACTTGGAAGACTGAGGTGGATGGATTGCCTGAGCCCAACAGATCGAGGTTGCAGTGGCTGTGAGTGTGTCACTGCACTCCAGCCTGGGTGACAGAGTGAGACTCCAACTCAAAAAAAAAAAAAAAGCATACTTGTATGAACAAAGGTATTTAAGGAGGCACTATTTGTAAGAAAATAAATAAATAAATAATTAACTTGAAGTCTACTAAATAGGAAATGGCTGAATAAACTGTGCTGGGGGAAAGCCGAGGTCTAAGACTGTCCATATTATGACCCATTTTTTAAAAAAATGAGGATAGAGCCGGGCTCGGTGGCTCAGCCTGTAATCCCGCGCCTTGGGAGGCTGAGGTGAGTGGATTGCCTGAGCCCGCGGGTTCGAGACCCGCCTGGGCAACTTGATGAGACCTCATCTCTACAATAAATCAAAAAATCAGCCGGGCGTGGTAGCGCACGCCTGTAGTTCCAGCTACTTGGAAGGCTGAGGCGGAAGGATCGCCGGAGCCCAGCAGGTCGAGGCTGCGGCGGCTGGGAGCGGACACTGCACTCCAGTCTGGGCGACA
>CAUYQG010245426.1:0-15570 GCA_963574415.1 Tarsius wallacei
GCGCGCCTGTAGTTCCAGCTACTTGGAAGGCTGAGGCGGAAGGATCGCCGGAGCCCAGCAGGTCGAGGCTGCGGTGGCCAGGAGCGGCCACTGCACTCCAGTCTGGGCGACAGAGTGAGACTCCAGCTCAAAAAAAAAAAAGAAAGCCAAATACAACTGAATATGTGACTTTCACTTTCTGCCTGTTTCACCATATGGAGGGGGAATTACGTCCACTCCTCTTTACTTTTAATAACATAGAGAACCTGAAAAAGTACCACTGTACTACATAGGTACAAAATATTACAGAGACACAGGCTACCTCTGACACATACTCTCACAATTTCTTCCAAATTCCTGATCCACATTTCCAATTATTTGTTTGACCATCACAGACTCCTTAAATGCTTCAATATAAAATGAAAAAACTTTGCCCCCCCCATTCTTTTTACTCTTATTGTGGTTCCCATCTTTTTTTTTTACATTGCTGCCTTCCCAGATGCCCAGAACTGCAGACTTGATTCCTCCACTCTTTTTTTTTTTTTTGAGTTGGAGTGTCTTACTCTGTTGCCCAGACTGGAGTGTGGTGCCATGCTCCCACAGCTGGGCTCTGGCGATCCTTCCACCTCAGCCTTCCAAGTAGCCGGAACTACAGGTGTGCACTACCACACCCGGCTAATTTTTTTGATTTATTGTAGAGAGGAGGTCTCGCCACCTTGCATGGGTGGGTCTCGAACCCGTGGACTCAGGCAATCCACTTGCCTTGGCCTCCCAAAGTGCTGGGATTACAGGCTGAGCCACCGAGCCCGGCCGATTCCTCCACTCTTAACATGTAACAAGCCAGTCGAGTGCCTCACGCCTGTAATCCTAGCACTTTGGGAGGTGGAGGCAAGAGGAATGCCTGAGTCCAAGGATTAGAGACCAGCCTGGGCAAGATGGCAAGACCTCGTCTTTACAATAAATAAAAAAATTAGCTGGGCATGGTGGCTCACTCATGTAGTTCCAGCTACTTGGGAGGCTGAGGCTGAAGGATCGCCTGAGCCCAGTAGGTGCAGGCCGCAGTGGCTGTGAGCATGCCACTGCACTCCAGCCTGGGTGACAGAGTGAGAATCCTACTAAACAAAACAAAACAAAACAAAACAAAACAAAACAAAAACGTTATCAGCTGAGCTGAGACGCTAGCAGTGCCTCAAATCCATCTCTCTCCTTTCCACTTTCATAGCTTTCATTTAGGCTTTTACTTCTCACTTCTGCAACACTGTCTAAGCTGGTCTCTCTGCCCCAAATCTATTTCCTCTTCAGTTTATCTTCTGTGCTTTCACCAAGTTTGCTCAGCAAAGTACATAAGGTTTGGAAGGGACTTTCATCTCCAGCAACAAGAAACTGTACTTTCTGAAGTCCATGTACAGAAAGCTGTTATGAACATTCCTAAAGTCACTCCCTGCCTTGCTCATAAATCTTCCATGGGTCCCTATAAACAAAGTTCCAATTTAGCATGGTGTGCAATACTTTCAACCTGACCTTAGCCTACTTTTCCAGTCTTTTCTCCCACTGTGACCAAAATCCAAAGCTCCAGCAACATCAAGCCACAGGTTCACTCCCAATTCTTCTCTACATACCCCAATTTCTATGCCCTCATTCATACTGTTCTCTCAATCTGCAATGCCTCTCCTAGATCCACAGTAATTTTTCCCTCCTCTATTCTGTCACAGCCTTTTGTTTGTATTTTGATGACAGCATTTATTACAGTCTACTATAAATAACAGTTGATTTGTTGCTGGCTTGCCCTCACTCCCACTCCAGGCCCAGCATTTTCAAAGCAGGAGTTTTCGTTGTCTTCTTTTTGAAACAATTTCTATTCCAGAACCTAATCCAGTACATAAAGTGTAATGGCTAGAATAGAAAATCTATATAAAATGGTTTGCAAACCATAATACATTTGTAAGTAAGCAGAAAATGATACATTTTAAATTTAATGGAATTAGACACTTTATTCGTTCTCAAAATGCTCTTATCCATAGGACTCTCTTGTCTGGGTGACTAACTGCAAATCACTTTACCACTTTGGTCTGTTTTCTTTTTTATAGCCTGAGGGATATGACCTGTCTGCAGACAGAAAGGGTTGTGACAAAGAATTACTCTGGGCATGTCACGATTCAAAGCAAAGTGAACCTGCATTCTTTTACAACGACAGTAGCAGCAGATGATAAAAACCAAAATGAGAGTTACTCTGCCGGATAAAGGATACATAGTTAAAACTGTAGAAAGAGAAAAGGATGGGAGAGATTCCAGAGTGCTAGAAAAAAACCTCCTGAGAGTGACAGTGGGCCCAAACATATAGCAGGCAAACTGCAGCATCTGTGAAAAGGTGACAGGGACCTGCCAAAATTGGTCAATGCCTGCTCGCCAAGAATGAGCTACGCCAAAACGCCTGCTTAGGAGTCGCAAAGCAGGACATGACCTAAACTTGTCCAAGGGACACAGTGGCCTCTAACACTGAAAGATTTCTCCCTTCGGACAAATCCGGATTCTCGGTCTTATTAAGGGAATGTGACCTCGTTGGATGCAGTATGAAAGTCTTCAGATGTTCCTCCTGCCAGGGATCACAGGGAGCACAGTCAGACCACCCGGGTGCAAGAGCTACCTGCAATCGGGTATCACTCCGGATCCCCTGCCTCACCCAGTAAATCCGGATCACAACCCCGCTCCCTCAAGCAAATCTGATAGGGCTTGAGGTGCTAAGAGGAAAGGAGGCCCGAGACTGCCAGGGCCTAAGTGGGCTACAAGGAGGGGAGTCAGGAGTCACTGCTCGCTCGGACTGAAGGCGCCGCGGAAGGAAAGAAGGCAGGGGCGCGGCCCAGTCCTAGGAGATGCGACCAACGAAGAAGCGGGGAGTCAGGGTCACGGAATAGGACGCTTCTAGTTTTCCAGACACCAGCGCCAGCCCCTGCCCGGCCCTCCCCGTCTCCTAATGGAGGGGGGGGGGGGTCTCTGGCTCCACAGCGCCCCCGGCCGCCCTCCTGCGCTCCTCACCGTCTCCATTGCAAAATGCGCCGGCTTGGTTCGCTTGCTTTAGGAAGCTCGCTTGGGGCAGACCCCACCCACATCCGGTGCCGCGACGCCACTTCCGCCCACGTCACAGCAGACGCAAAACTTGAGCGGAAGGCGGGGAACCCACCCTTCCGGCGGTGGGCTGGCCTTGGTAACCGCCCTCCCCCGGGTCCTGGCGGACCTCACGGATCCGGCAGACGGCGAGGGTCACAGGACGGAGCCGCTTGTATTTAAAATGTTCTTTTTTTATTTATCGTTTAAAAACAAACTTGGAAGAAGCAAAATCCAAAACTTGCCCTTTGCCTCTCGCAACATAAATTATGTACAGTTCAGAATGATCGCTGATACAAAACATGCCAAGGACAGGGGCGCTGGGGGTGGAAGGAGAGGGCACTTTAAAAAAGGGAACCATTTCATCCGTTGTTACGAAGGACCAACCTTGCTGTACAGGATACACACAACACAAAATAAAGTCTTCACGGGATTCACACTTGTCAGCGATTTATTTTTTAAAAAGGGGGAGGGTCCTGGAGGTGAGGGGAGAAGACTGTAAAGGGGAAAACTGAAAATTGAATATGTGCGAGTGTAAACCAACCCAAAATACAAACATGGGGGAGGGGGGATTTCCGATGCAATTATACAGGCAGGGTACTTAAAAAAACCAACAACCAAAATTCCAACCTTGTAGCTTGGGTCTGAGTTATAGTTTATATAAAAATTAAAAACTGTATAAGGTTTCTTCACTAAATTCTACAGGACTATCGGATACCTAGCATATGCTTACAAAGTCTGCCCCATCCCCTTTCCCAATCCCAGGGCCCAAGCCCCAACCAGAGCCTGAATCACTGGAGCCAATCTCCCCCCTTCCTGTAGCCTAGACCTTTTACTCTCAGAAAAGTAACATCCAAGGGCTGTGGCTTTGGGGGCAGCAGCCCAATTTCCCTACTGTCTGATTTAATTACAGCGGTTTCTGTGGGAGTGGGAGGTGTTACTCTCTTAAACATTTGCAGCTTGAAACAGTTGAGGAAGCAGCTTAAAAAAAAAAAATCTCCCTACCCCCAACAATCCACAACCCCCAAATTCAAAACAAAAACAAACCTAAAATCACAACAGCGACCGAGCTCCCCCTCCAGCAGGCCCGCCCATCCGCCACCACCAAGCCCACCCCTACACTTCAGACATTTGATTTTTGAAAATATTAATTACAAAATGCCCTTTGCCCACAGCCCCTCGGAGAGAACTGCATATAAGCTTCATCTTCACCCCCACGGTTCCCTACCAGAGAGGGGTTTGGGGCCTCACCCACCCCCTACCTACCCCCACCCCCAGGAAGAGGTTCAACTGCAGCACAAGCTTGGGCAGAAAGGGGAAGGAAAGGGAGGCAGGGAACCCATCACCCTCTGGCTCCCCCTGGGGTCAGCTCACTTTTGTGCGTTATAACATAGTCCAACTATACAACAGGGGGTGGGAATCGCCCAGCTTCTATACCCCCATCTTACAGCAGTCACAGCCAGGGGGTGGGGAGTGGGGGGGTAAGGAAAAAGGGCGGTAGGTTGGGTAATGGAGGGGGCCCCCCCACAAGGGGAGCTCCATGTGTCCGCCCCATGCCCCCCTACCATTTATAAACTGGTTTTGTAAAAAGAAAATAGATATATTTATATAGAATATATAAAGCACAAAAATTAGTAGTTTTACATTTGCTCTCCCCGGGGGTGGGGGGAGAGGGGAGGGTTCTCACCTCCAGCCGGCTCCCCCATGCCCCACAAGACTATGTACAATCCCATGTATAAATAGATAAATACCCCCCACCCTCCCCGCGCTGACACTAAGCTCCCCCACCCCCACATCACCACCCCTTCCCACCAGACCAGCAGCAGTTTGGTGACTGAGGGAAAGTGGGAGCTCCGGGCCACACCCTGCCTCACTAGGTATGGGCATGCCACTCAGGGATAGCCCTCACCCTACCCCCCAACCACCCCATCCAGGGGCTGGAGGGCAAATGAGCTTATGATGGGGCTGGAGAACAGGAGGGAGGTATCCTGGTCCTAGGTTTAGCATATCCCTCCTGCCGCCATGTCCAGATGGAGAAGGAAGTCCTAGAGCAACTAGGGGCCAGGCATCCCCAATCTTCATCATCATTTGCCTCAACCACCATCCCATGCCCATAATTAAAAACAAAGATGGATTTTTTGTTGTTGTTTTTTCTTCCTCCTCCTACCCCCCTTCCACCCACTCAGAAGAGGGCAGTGAGGTGGGGGAGAGGGTTGGGGCAGTAGGGGGCTTGGAGAGGGTCTCACATTTCAAAACAGCAAAAAATCCAACACTTAAATGAGGTAGGTGTGGGTGCGGGGTCTCCTTGCCCGGCTTGCCTGGCTTGCCCTCCTGGGCAGCTGGGCGCCTCTTTCCCGTTCATGTTGCATTTGTCAAAGTGGAAAACAAGGAAACACAACCCATAGAGAGACAGAAACACAGAGGAGAAGAGGGAAACAGAGACAGATCAAGAGGGAAGGGGATGGGGGTGAGGGTGGGGGCAGGACCCGGCAGGCAGGGCCAGGTGTGGGACCCGGCCTTTGGGATTGTCAAGCTTAGTCAAGTCTCTTTGCAGCCTTGAGTTGGGCCGGAGAGGTCAGTGGGAGCAGCAGGGCTGTGAGGCCCGGCCACACGTCCTCCTCCCCCGCTCCCTGCTGCCTCCCAGATGCTTCTGGGTAGTTCCCGGCCCATATCCCCCTCAAACCTGAGATGCCCAATGGCTGCTTCTGTCTGGCCCCTCCTGGAGCTGGGGGCAGAGATGCCAGCCTGAGGGCCGGTGGCGGGGAAGAGGGTTGTCCCTGGTGCCCAGGGTGGGCTTGGCCTAGGGCCCTCTGCCCCAGCCTCCTGCTCCAGGGGCTCCGGTCAGCCGGCAGCCCCAGCCCTGGGTCCTGGCTCTGGCTGCTACCTCTCTTCCCCCTCATCCCTTTCAGGGAAGAGGTTGGGGGTGGGGGGACTCCCCTGCCTGGTAGCCTTAAAGCTTCTTAGTTCATCCACTTCCGACAATTCCAGGCTCCACAGTGGCAGGGGATCTTGTGCTGATCGTCCTCAAAATCAAACTGATAGTCATAGGTCAGCTGGAGAGAGAAGAGAGCAGAATCAGTGCTAGTCCCCCCAGAGGAAGGTCTGATCTGAGAGGAGTGGCCTTAGAGCCCGGTTCTTAGGGAATGGCAGAGAACAGAGAGAGCTGCTTTGTCCCTCAGGATACTCTTTCTTACCTCCTCTCCTTTGGGGATTCGCCGGCTGGAGATGATGATGATTTTGTCCTCTTTGTCAAATGTTACAACTTCCGCCACACAGTTAGGGGCGCAGGAATGGTTAATGTACCTGGACAGTGGAACAGAGTCCGGGATGTCAGGCAGCTACATTGGAACAATTTTGGTTCCTTGTTGGCTTGTTCCCAAAGTGCCACCTTTGGGGACCTCTAAATCCCGCCTTCATTCCTCTCTCACCTGGCAGGGCCTCCAGTCAACGTAGCATCGATCACATGTTCATTGTTTATTCGGAACATGTAGATGCCTCGGTTCTAGAAAGGCAGAGGTTGCACAAGAAACAAGAAGATCAGAGAACAGCAGTGGTGAAGGCGGACTCACGTAGAAGATTCAGGCAGTGGCTTCTCTTGCACTTTCTTCATTTCCTCTGCTTGTCTCCTCCCCACAACAGATTTCCACCTGCTCTCCTGAGTCCAACCTTGTCCCCTCGCTCCTTGGCCAAGTATGGACCAAGCACCACAACGGCCCCTCTACCAGCCCATACCTGCTCCTCATAGATTTTCTCCCGTCGGTTGGCCACCTCGTTGCGGATGATGGTGCCAATGTACTCGATGACCATTGTGTGCTTTTCCAGGTCCTTGGCTGCATAGAGCCCCAGACCCTGGATACGGGAGCGAGCCAGATATACGTTGTTCTTCCACTCGGTGCGCAGCCGCCGGTACTGAGATGACTTGGAGTGCACAAACTGCTTGCTGTATGGGGTGTTGGTCTCGCCTGTGAAGGTGCTCTGATATGCCTTAGACATGCTGGTGCTGTTCAGGGTATGGGGCCTGGGAGGTGATACAGTCCATGACAACACAGCTCTCCCTCAGACCAAGTAGACACCACCCGCCTCCTCTGCCTCCTCCCTGGGATGTGCAACACGTGGTTAGAAGTGTGTGCTGCTGGCAAGCATCGGAAGTGCTGCCTTGGGAGTGGAGTGGAGGCAACTAGGTCATAGCTCTGGTGAGGCAGCAACTAGCTACAGGGACCCTTCTCACACCCTGGGTGGTACAGAGAGCCCAGGATGAGGGGTAGGGTGTGGGGGGGCACCAATTCCCCTACACTGAGCCTGCTCTCCCATCTCCCGCTTCCTACCACCCTTCTAACAAACCATACTCAAGGCTAGGCTCCTCTGGGAGATCTTCCCCAAGCAGCCCAAGCCTAGAATTTAAGCTGATGGTTTGCTTGATTGTCCGAGACCTACCTCCTGCAAACCCTGGAAGCCCTGAAAATGGGGGCCATGTCTACTAGCTGTGAAATCACAGCCTAAATGGTGGTATCCTTCCCTTTCTTCAGAGTGTCCCCTTGTCTGACATAACATCAGGCTCTGTACAGACGGCTCAGTGCAGGGGAATGACTGCTGCCTGGTGGGATGCCTTTTCACCAACCTAGGGCACCAGTCAATTCTTGCCCATCCCAGAGCGGTGGTTTTCAAACGTTGTTGGTTCTTTTTGTTTTTATTTAGCAGAAATCTTTTCTTTTTCTTTAACAATATGGTGACTGAAACTCTAATACATAAACTAGATGACAATGGAGCTCTTCTGGCCGAATCCAATTTGGGGAAGGGGGAGTGATGCATGGGAGGGTCAAGTTCTGCCCATCAGCTTATGTGTTCCAGGACTTTTTGGAACACATGCACTCAGTTTGAAAACCACCGTTGTAAAGCATTAAGGATGAGGGCTGATGAGGGGTAGAGGAGTCTCTGATGCTCTTCGGTAGCCTTAGAGCCACCAGAGGCCTTCGAGAAAGCCCTACTACCATAGATTCTTCCTCCCTCTGCCCAGGGACCAAGGTCAGGCTACTGTGGTACACAGAAATAAGTGACCCACGAGTCAAGAGGTATGGATTTGGTCCCAGCTGTGTGACCTTTGTCTAGTCACTTAATCCTTCTGGGTCTCAGTTCTCTCGGCTGTAAAATGGGGGTCATACCACCTGCCCTACCTACCTCATAAGGTTGTTGTGAGGATCAAATGAGATAATGGATGTGAAAACGCTTTGAAAAAAAAAGTATAAAGTGCTATACAAATGTAAGGCTTTACTCTTTTTCTATTATATCTCTATTTCTTTATTTTTGACACCAACTCATCCTGGGGAAGGGAAGGTAACCCTAGCACTCATGGGGTTTTATCTGAGATTTGGGAGAAATCACAGGCCCTTGTAGAAACAAAACAAGAGAGGGAAGAGGTCACCAGGTTCCTAATATAGTTCATAAAATTTCACACTATCTACCCAGACCCTCCCCAGTAGCTATTTCTCCAGGGTGCCTAACTCTGTTCTATTTTCCAGGTCAACCCAATACACCTGAGTGGGTTGGGAGAGGAGAAAGGGACACTCCACTGATACCTGTGTACCCTCTAACCAGGAGGTCTAAGAGTGAATCCCCAGTCTTTCCAAGGGAACTCTGATCTGCATCCTCAAACCTCATCATGTGATCAGAGAATCTCTATCAACATCCACACCCACATCCCTTGGCCCCAACTCCACAAGCTCACCGTTTGTAGTGTGTGAGGATTTTAGGCTCCGATCGGGCGCAGCCAGTGGGATTGATCATGAGTGGCAGTTCCATGAGAGGGTGGCGCCCATAGCGGAATAAATAGTTTTGACAGCTCTCCACCCCGGGCAGCTGTGGGCACAGGTTGTACTCACCTTAGCCTGAGCTCTTACGGGGCAGGCTCAAAGTTCCCAGTGTCCCCTTAGCCCCCAGCTCCCAGCCCCTTTCTTACTGATTCAGCTATGCGAAGCACAGCATGCACTGTCAGCCCGAAGAGCTCCTCGCCTTTCAGGTACTCAGGGAAGAGCCGCAGCATGTCGGCCTCTTTTCTCATGGCAGCCACAGGCTCAATGATGCGATTCCACACGGCTAAGAAGCAGGGAAAGAAAGTAGCCCTCAGAGACAACTTCTGTTCAATGACTCCCAGCCCCAACCCCAATCCAGAGCTGCAGCTGTTTTCTGTGGCCTTCACACCTCCCTGTCATGAAGGTGCGTGGCTCTTCAGGACTCCTTTTTGGCCTCCTAGTCCCACTGTCTCTCTTAAAAAGCCAGGAAGCTTTCAACCCTGGAGGGGCATCACAGAGCTGTGAGCCACAAACTCAGGGCCCAGGAGACCCAGCATAGGCCATGGACAGTCCTTGTAGAAAGAGCAGGTATGCTTTAGAGTTGGGAAGACTGAGTTCGGGTTCTAGTACTGGCTATGGGACCTTGAGACAAACAGTCATGTGCCCCATAAAAACGCTTTGGTCAATGATGGACTGCAGATAAAACAGTGGTCCCATAAGATTGTAATATTGTACTTTTATTGTATCTATTCTATGTATGGCTATGTTTAGATATTCAAATACTTACCGTGGTGTTACAGTTGCCTACAGTACTCAGTACAGTAACATGCTGTACAGGTTTGTAGCCTAGAAGCAATAGGCTCTACCATATGGCCTAGGTGTATAATAGGCTGTATCATCTAGGTTTATTAAGTATACTCTATGAGGTTTACACAATAAAATCATCTAATGACACATCTCTCAGAACACATCATTAAGCGATACATGACTGTACTTAAATCTAAGATTCTGTTTCTTTATGTATAAACTGGACATAATCATAGTATTTACCTGATAGGGTTACATGAAAGCAATAACCTATACAAATCGCTGAACTTAGTTTGTGGCACACAGTACATACTCAATAAAAGGTACGTGCTCTTATTGTTATTTTTATCATTAACACTACAACTAAGATGAAAAGAATTCTGTCTAGGGGAAAACCGCCACGAGGACTCATGGTTAGGATCCGGCTGGGTGATCCAGATGACAGGATCTCAGAACTGTTTCCACTGAGGACAGAAAAAGGAGCTAGGCGATGTGTGGTTAGACAAGCAAAATACATTCAACTACAAGGGAATTTAGGGTGGCTGGGAGAGCACGAAACACTTTCTCTGGGGATTTTCCAGAGACCCTTGCCTGCCTGAGGTGGAGGGAGGAGCACTCACATGAAGGCTGCAGATCCTCTTACCAAACCGTAGCAGTGACCCTGGGAGAAACTTGCCCGATTCCATATCACCATTTCAAGGGCCCAGTGCTCACCCTGCGGGGAGGCGTCAGTGAAGACCAGGTCTTCCAGGCCCTGCTCGATAACTTTGATTACAAACTCTGGCCGCCCGTTGTTCTCGCCGATAGAGCAGCGATAGCAGCAGCGACGATTGTTGGTGCGGAGGCTCCAGTAGATGCGCGTGGCCTCGTAGCCCACGGGATAGAGGGCAGTGGCACTGTGGAAGTCGGCCATCTGGTGAGGAAGCAGCTGTCCGATAGCATGGAACACAAGGCCCCCCACACGGAACATGTGCAGCCGTTCTCCTCGCTGAATGATACTGGCAATTTGCTTCACCTCGTCCCGCTCAATGTAGACCCGCCGGAAGACAGCAAAAGAGCTCAGCTCCTGTTCACAGGGCCCCTTGATCTTATGCATTGGACACAGCATGGTCTTGTCCTTGAAGAACATGCACTTGGCGCGGATGGCACAGGCAAAATGGTAGACGTTGGGGCAACGCATGCGATTACAACTGCTGGTGGCACCGGTTCGCTGGCACAGGGAGCACTTGGTTAGCAGCCCTCGGTGCAGGGCAACCTCCACATTCATCAGCGCCCCCCCCTGGGTCTCATACACCTCCGTGGACCATAGGGCACAGTTGAGGTGCACCCACAGGTCCAGGTCCAGGTTCAGCAGGCGGGCAGGCCCATCAGTGGCCCCATCACCCTCTTCATGACAGAAGCAGCAGCGCCGCATGTCCCGAGGCACCTTGTCAGGTCGCAAGGCTGTCCCAAGCTGTTCCATAAACTCTGCCACTTCCCGCTCATCCTCCTGTCGCCCGCTGCCCTTCTGGATGGTTAGCAGCAGCCGCAGCCTCTTCCAGCGTACTCCCTTCCATTTCTTGAGGCGAGGGGGACGGGAATCTTCACCCTCTTCAGGGGGCCGGGCTCGGGGCTTGGGCCGGGCTGATTCAGGGGATGAGGCCAGTGGCAGAGGTGAGGGGACTGATGGCTCAGCCGAGGGTTCGGCTGGAAGTTCAACCAGGGATTCAGCAGGGGGGCTGGCAGGAGAGGGTGCCAAGGGGGATGGGGGCGGGGAGGGTTCTTCAGGAGGCGGGGCTGAGAGCTGTCGCACGTCCAGATTGGAGACATTGTAGGTGTAGCTGTGCTGTGTGGGCGGCTCTGGGGCGGGGCTCTCCTATAGGAGGGCACCCTGTATCATTAGTGCCAGATCCTCATTTAACTAGCCCTCTTCCTCCCCTCTCCCAGAGTCCACTCTCCCAAAAGCCCTCTGCGTTCTCTGCCCTAGGCAGCACCTCTTTTCTAAAATCCACTCCTTTTTCTCCTCCAGACCTACCTGTTTCAGGAGGCTCAAGATGTCTAGCTGGCTCTTGAGGGTATAGCCAGGCAATACTGCATCAAACTGCTTCAGCCAATCCAGGCCAGCGTCTGGGCTCTTGCCTCCTAGACCCTTTTCTTTCCCACCTGCAGGAAGGAATAGGTCAAAGCCTCCCACTAGAATCATTCCCCTCAGGTCCCAAGGAGCTTTCCAGCCTCACTCACCAGGGCCTTCAGCTTCCCCCTTCTTAGGCTCAATGCCTGCCCGGGCAGGGCTCTCTGGGAACAGCACCTCATAGGAGTTAGGGATCTTCATGCTTAGCAGCTCTGCCACTGCCACCATCACACCATTCAGGTTCTGCCAGGGCCAGGAACGGGATGGAAGAGACATGTCAGCAGAGTGTCTGAAGTTGGCACTACTACCAGCTGGATGGGGACAAGGACAGTCAGAGCCCACTCCCATGCCATCCAGCTCCTCTCGCACAATTCCTTCACAGCAGCCTTCCCTAAACTGCTGTGGGCATTGACAGATGCGCCACAAAAAAGGGAGCTATGTCCACTAAGCTTAGGAAATGCTGTATGCTATATCCACAGCCTAGAGAGTCACAGGGCACACCAGCAAATTAAAGGACCTGACAAGTCGTAAAGAAACCTATCATGTTATTTTAACTGAGTTTTACAATTTTTTTTGACCATAAAACCCTGTTAACATTTCCAAAAACTAAATGTGACTTGCGGCATCTGTCACATTACACACATGCTCCTTAGTTGTTGACTTGTCTTTACCACTGAATTATGAGCCCCTTGAGGGCAGGGGTCAGGCTTTATTTACCCTAACCCCATTGCCTCTAGCCTAGGTTTTTACATACAGTGGGTACTAAGTACATGTTTTTGAACAATCTGGACAAACTCCAGGACCGCCCTCTGATCAAGGTCCCCTTGGCCTTGAGAAACCCCCAGGACATACCTTGGCTGCAGCAGCAGAGACCGTCAGCATGACGGACACCTCACTTCCTTTGCCCTTTTCCCAAGTTGTGGCAGGCAGTTTTCCAGGAACCTCCAGGTCGAGGGATCCATAAGGTTTGGTATCTGGGAAGACTGAATGAGAGAGGGGGATTGTATAGCACCCTGCTACCTCTCTCCCAGCTCTGACAACCTGGCTGAACCAGGCCTGGCCCAAACCCAGAGCAGCACATACCTGGGATGCTGACCCGGGGAATGAGGGGGATGACGGGGGAAAGGGCCCGGTCGTCCTGCTCCCACCGGCCTGAGCCCAGATGAGGGAAGCGAGGAGCTTCCTCCCCCAGGATGCTCTCAGGGGATGAAGCCGGCACAATGCTGTCAGGAGAATCACTATCCTCATCACTCTCCATCCTGTGGGCCAAAAGTAGATGTCTGTCATCACAGCCCTATGGATTCTCTCTCCCAAATCTAGAGATCAGTAGATATCATTATCTTACTTGAAATCTGCCAGATGCAGACTTCTCCCCCCCCGCCCCCCAAAAAAGAGCAATTTGTTCCCCAATCCCCTTCCTTATGCCCATATTTTCAACCCTACTCCCACCTGACATCCTCAGTCTGGTTGTGGGGGGGTGTAGGCAAGGCGGCCAGCAAGTCTAGACTCTTCACCTCTGATGCATCTGAGGGGTGGGAAGGAAAAAGAAAGGGTGAGGACAGCCAGAGCTGATGGAGCTTTCTCCCCAATATTTTAGGTCTAACTAGCATGAGACCTTAGCTTTTTTTTTTCTTTTGAGTCAGAGTCTCACTCTGTTGCCCAGGCTGGAGTGCAGTGGCATGCTCACGGCCACTGAACCCTCAACTGCTGGGCTCAGGCAATCCTTCTGCCTCAGCCTTCCAAGTAGCTGGAACCACAGGCATGTGCCACCACGCCCAGCGAATTTTTTGATTTAGAGACAAGGTCTTGAACCCCTGGGCTCAAGCAATCCTCTCTACTTCGCCTCCCAAAGTGCTGGGAATACAGCCACTTCACCTGGCCTAGTTTAGCTACCATGGTTAGCTGTCTTCCCACCTACCACAGTGGGGCAGACAAGCTATATTTACTGAGCCTTTCCTTAGTGCTAGGCACTAGATTTTAGATATACTATTTGTTTAATCTTTTGACAACTCCATTAGGTGAGTACTATAACATGCATTTTACAGTGAGAAAACTGAGGCTCACGCAAGTTAATCAAGTTACTTGGCTGAAGTAAATACAGTTAAATAAATGCAGGAACCAGAATTCAAATCCAGATCTGACTCTAGCTCTATACTCACTAAAGCTGGGCTGTTCCTTTCACGCAAAGCTTCATTGAGATGCTCCTGCTACACATCTCCCTTGCTGCCTTTGCTCTAGACTCCAGAAGGCCCATCTTTCTTTGCCCCCAGGAAATCAGTCCTGAAGAGGCCCTTCCTATCTCAGGTGGCCTGTCATGTAAGCACACAGAACAGCATGCAACCCACTCATTTCTTAAACTGCATGGCACGCTAACTTGGACCCTGGCCACCAAACCCCACTGGGGGAGAAGTCTGCATCTGACTTACCCTTCAGTGCCCCTTCGGTATCCCGGGCAGAGGCTGCATCCTTGGGGTGCTCCCCCAGCTCTTCAGAGGGAGTGACACCATTCACCATCTTCTGCTGCACCGATGGGGGTGGGGTGGGGGGCAGCGACGAGGGTGGTGTCGGCGGGTTACTCAGGTTATTCTGGGGGGTGGGGGGTGGGGTGTTGTGTGCAAGATGGCATAGGGAGACTGGTATAATCTCCTGGCTCCACACTACATCAGCAATTTCCTCATGTCTTCCACTCCCACCCACCTTCCCAAGAGCTTCACTATTCCCAAAAGGTATCGCCATTTTTCTGACCTTGGTGAGCAGCTGGGAATAGTAGTCAGGGCCAGTGGGCAGCGCCCCACTTCCAAAAGCCCCCCTCAGCTGGTTCTGCCCACTGATCGGGCAGCCACTGCCAAAGGGAGCAAAGAGGCTAAAGTTCGCGGTGATAGCAGGTTCCGTCAGGGGCAGCAGAGATAGCTCCTAGGAAGGGCAAGATGACAAGAGTTGAATACCTGCAGTGTCTACATCTGTCATTGCACAGCTGGGGGAAAGGGTGCCTGCCCCCTATCCTGGGATGGGACCAGGGGACTGGCTCCTGGGGGTCACCTGTTTCAGCTGTTTCAGCAAGGCCTCGCTGGCCCTGACCCCGTCCTCCTTCCGCAGCTTCTTTCGGGAGCTCACCAACCTGTCGCTTGCCTTCTGTACCCGCTTGGGCTTCGGTGTCAAAGGCTTCCTTGCTGCTGCATCCTAAACCAGATAAGCCCAGTGAAGGCTGCTACCATCATCCTCATAGCCCTCATCTCTTCTGACCCAGACCTGCTCAGTCTGCCCCCACTAGCTCCAGGCCCCACTCTATCTACTCCACTCTAGCCAGAGTACTCACCTCCTTGTTGCTGGGGGTACCCTGTAGTTTCTGCTCCAGCCCAGCCAGCTTGCTGTCAATGTGCCCGTTGATCTCAGCTCGTAGCCCCTCGGACCCCCGCCCAGTGCCGAGTTGCACATTCTTTGCCCGTAGTAGTTTCTGCAAGAGCAGATGCCCAGCCTCTGAACGGGGGCCTGCCAGCAAGAGGTGATTGCTGGTACCTGGTGCCCCTATTGGCTCCCCATTGGCCTCCCTCTTGACTGCTTGGGCTCCCACGGCACATGGCTCTTCCCGAGGCTCCTGCTTGATGCTGAGTTGGGGTGGCTCAGATGCCACCTGTCCGTTCACCTGGTCCAGATGCCCGGGTACCAGGCTGCTCTGCTCTGGCTTCTGGGCTTCTGCTAGGTTGTCTGGAGGGTCCCAGGGTCCCAGCCCCTTGCCAAACAAGGTATCTGCAAGCTGGGCAGCAGCAGGTGAGACCCTCCCAGGAG
>CAUYQG010245432.1:0-23011 GCA_963574415.1 Tarsius wallacei
CAAAAAAAAAAAAGAAAGAAAGCCATACATTTATGGTCAACTGATTTTTCAAGAGGGTGCCAATACCATTCAATGAGTAAAAAATTTTTTCCACAAATAGTCGTTTCTTTTTTTTGAGTTGGAGTCTCACTCTGTCACCCAGATTGGAGTGCAGTGGCCGCTCCCGGCCACCGCAGCCTCGACCTGCTGGGCTCTGGCGATCCTTCCGCCTCAGCCTTCCAAGTAGCCGGAACTACAGGCACACACTACCACGGCTGGCTAGTTTTTGATTTATTGTAGAGATGAGGTCTCGCCAAATTGCCCAGGCAGGTCTCGAACCCGCGAGCTCAGGCAATCCACTCACCTCAGCCTCTCAAAGCACGGGATTACAGGCTGAGCCACCAAGCCCGGCTCACAAATAGTCTTTTCAATAAGTGGTGCTGAAATAAATACCCACTAGCAAAAAGATGAATTTGGATCCCCTATGTCACACCATATATAAAAACTCAAAATAGATCAAAGATGTAAATGTTAGAGTTAAAATAATAAAACTCTTAGAAGAAAACTTGGAGGTAAATTATTCATTACCTTGGATTAGATAATGGTTTCTTCAATACGATACCAAAAGTATAAACGACAAAATTTAACAACAGATAAAGGACTCCATCAAAACTTTTGTGTATCAAAGGACATGATTAAGAAAGTGAAAAGACAACCCACAGAATGGGAGAAAATATTTGGAAATCATATATCTGATAAAGGTTTTGTATCAAGAATATATGAAGAACTCTTATAATACAACAAAAAGACAAACAACCCAATTTATAGACATTTCTCCTGCCAGGTGCAGTGGCTCACACCTGGCGGAAAAGCTGCTTGAAGCCAGGAATTCAAGACCAGCCTAGGCAAATAGCAAAACTCCATCTCTACCAAAAAAGTTTAATATTTAGCTGGGCCTGGTGGCAAATGTCTGTAGTCCTAGTTACTCAGGAGAATAAGGCAGAAGGAACACTTGAGCCCAGGAGCTCAAAAGCTGCAGTGAGCTATCATAGTACCACTGTACTCCAGCCTGGGCGACAGCGAGACTCTGTTTTCAAAAACATCTAAGGAAGATATACAAGTTGGCCAATAAGCACATGAAAATATTCTCATCCTCATGCATCATCAGGGAAATGCAAATCAAAACCACAGTAAGATACCACTTCATACCCATTAGGATGGTTATAACAACTAAAAAGCATAAACCAAGACAAAAATGGAAAGTAATAAATATTGGCTAGGATGTGGAGAGACTGAAACCCTTGTACACTGCTGGTGGGATGGTAAAATGATGTAACCACTGTGGAAAACAGTTTGGCAGTTCTTCAAATTTTAAATATAGAATTTCATATGACCCAGCATTTCCACTGTTAGGTACATACCCAAGAACACTGAAAACACCTTCACACAAAAACTTGCCTACAAATGTTTATAGCAGCACTGTTCACAGTAGCCAGAAAGTGGAAACAACCCAAATATCAAGCAACCGATGACTGAATAAACAAAATGAGGTCTATCCATACGATGAAATATTACTCAGCCATAAAAGGGGTGAAGTACTGATACACATCACACCATGGATGAACCTTCAAAACAGTATGCCATGTGAAAGAAGTCAGCCACAAAAGGCCATATCCTGTATTTCATTTTTATGAAACAACCAGAACAGGCAAATTCATAAAGATAGAAAGCAGATTAGTAGATGTCAGGGCTAGAACTGGGGGAATGCTTAATGAGTATTAGGTTTCATTTTGGGATGATGAAAATGGTGTTAGACAGTGGTGATGGCTGTACAACACTGGGTATGTACTAAGAGCCACTGAATTATACACAGTGAATTTTATGTTGTGTGAATTTTATCTCAATTTAAAAAAAAAGAAAAAAGACACCTCTATAGTATACTGATATGGGGCTATCTCCAAGATATATATACTAAGTTAAAAAAGCAAGGCACAAAACTAAACTGTGTGCTTCCCCTTAAAAGGGGGTTGGGTAGATCTAACAATTAGCTATACTAGCAAATTTTCTCCTCAACTTGGTTCGTGAGTTCAAAGGCTGATTAAGTATAACCCCAAAATGCTCTATCTCCAAGTGATAACCAGCTTCATAAAACTGAACCAAAAAGAATATATGACACACATTTTTATCTGGCGTATGTATCATTGCCAAAATATAAGGGCAACAAGGAATTGTTACCAATGGATTGTTTCTGGGGAAGAGAATTTGAAGGCATGGGCCAGGTGTGAAGAGATTACCTTTTTAAATAAGCCATCTTATTCAGCTTAAATGTTGTACTGAGAACACAACCCCCCCCCCACCAAATTAGTCTTTTAAAAAGAGTAAATATTTAAATAAAGGGGCAGTTATAGGATGGAAATATCCTCATGGTAAGATTGCTGACCCACACGGGCAAAAAGCTGGGAATGAGATTCTAGACATGTTTATCTATCAGTCACAGATACTTGAATAATGTTTAAGAAAATACTTAGGCATTTCCCAAATACAAGATTATGTAAACAGTGTGATGCTTCGTAACAGAAATTGGAAAGCTGTGTATGTGACAACAAGCCTGCCCAAGGATAATACTATCCAGCAAGCAACCCTCAGGATCCGTGACCCTCTGGGGCAAGAAAACCTCCACAGCTGCCTCCTTCCTCCTTTCTCTTCCGGTCTCTCCAGTCTCGGGTCTTTAGGCACTGACAGGTAAGGGAGCTCTCCGTATTGACAGCAGGCTTAAAACACCATCTCTGTGATTCAAGGAGAGAGCAAGATTATACAGAGGGGTCTAACGTGCCTTTTTCAACTCTTTCTCTTGACTCTGAAGATCTTCCAACTGTATTGCTGTCCCTAAAAATTAAATGCAATGGTTTAACTCATGGCTTATAAATTTCCAGGTACATTTCCAGGTGTCAGACTAAAGGAAGTCCTATCTTGTCTCTAACCACCTACAATCTACATCACATCCCAGACAAAGAGACTTGCTCTGCTCCACACTCACCCTGACTCGTGATTGTTTTCTACTTCTGTCAGATTAACCAAATCCTCTCTCTTAATCTTTACATTCATTACAGAAGCTGCTGGTGGTTCTGTCCCCAGCGGCGGAACTGCCCATAGAAGCTGAGAGTGGGAGCCAGTCCTTTCTGCCCTGTCTTTTTTATTTCTAGAGCTGGGGGAAAAAAATAAATAACAAACCTAGAAACCCCACTTAGCAGCAGCTTTTGCAGTCTGTGGCTTAATTTAAGGAAGTATTCTATGAAACCTCTGAAGAGAATCTAAATTTAGATGAAAGTCTTTCACCATCAATGCCAGCCTCTCAGCTAGGGAACCCACACGCAGAGAAGCATAGTGGGGAGGGAAAAAACAACTTTAAAATACATATACATGTGTCATCGTTGAGGGAAGTGAAGCTGGCACTATTCAGCCCAAAGAGATGTTTCTTCTGACATCACAACATCTGAATTCTTGAAAAAAGGGTAGCATACAAAAGCTTTTGGGGAAACAAACAGTGAAATAGGGAAGACAGATTTTCTTTACAAGCTTTCTACGAAGAGAGCAATATACTACTTTGTATACCAGGATATCTGTAATGATAAAATCCTGTGTGGAGATATTACAATCAACATGTTGTCTAAGACAGAGTTTTCTAACACTGAGCCAGACAGGCAGGGTATACCAGCTACTTACCATACTATGTCCCCCAATACCCTGCTCTTTTCTAACATGTTAATTCAGACCTTGAACTCTGAGATGATAAGTGTCAAAGCAAAAAACTGGTGTGACTTGAGGTTGATGATAATGAACAGGGAGATAATACTATTATCTGTGTATTCTTTTAACCTTGAAGAGTAAGGTGGATCCATCTGAAAGCCAATCTTACCCAATGTTCCATTCTCAAAATAAAATTAAAATATTATATATAAGTTTTAAATTAACATTTTGCTGACCTATCTTATTTCTACTCCAAAGCGACTTCTATTTTGCAAGGTCTATCTGCAGACAAATTTCAGCAGATAACTGTGAAAAAGACAAAAAGAAAAAAGTCAGATTTTCTCTATTCTTTAAGACTTGTATCCTCCTCTTCTCCCCACCCCCAGTCAGCTGGGAAACACTCCCAGATTCTTCTCAAGCTTAGTTTGGATGGAAAGCTCAGTCTTGGTAAACACTCAGCCCAGGAAATGCTTTGGATCATAGACCACTTAGAATACTTAGCTTGTCTTTTCCCAAGAGGTCTCTTTTCAAACTTAGTTTGATAGGCGATTTGGCAGTTTTTATATTTTCCCTAAAACCTCCTGGAACATTGCTGAGAGATAAAATCATAGCAGTCTGGAAACTATACACATGGTAGAGGGAAGCACCACACCCAAGGACAAGCTCCTCAAACTTCAGGGAGAACTTTTGTTCCAATGCACTCCCCAACAGGACTTCCTGCAGGACCAGAGAGCAGTGCAGGGCACAATCTCCACTGCCAGTGCCACTGTGTGTGTCACCTCCACTGCTCCACCACAGTAGCTGTCAGGAACAAACAATGCTGGACACAACAAAAAGACTAGAAGAGCTTGTTTTCAGTATTTTTGAAATGTTAGTATCCTTGATTGTACTACTCAAAGTCTCACTCAATCGCACTGCATCAACCACACTGCAGGGTTGTTGTTTTTTTTTTTTCTTTATTTTATACAATAATAATCTCACACCACTTCTCTTGTGTCTTTTGGACAACCACTGGTGTTGGACTTGGGAGCTATTCAAAATGACTCTATGATCCAACAATTATCTACACTAGCAAATTCTCTCCTCAGCTTAGTTCATGAGTTCAAAGGCTGATTAAGTAGAACCCCAAAATGCTCTATCTCAAAGTGACAACCAGCTTCATGAGACTGAACAGAATGTGAGGCAAAGTTCTTTCCCAGAGAGATGATGGTGGTGAGGCCTGAGGACCAAGCCAAGAAGAATTCTCAGACTTTTGGAAGTCACTAAAACTTTATTTTTTCAAGTAGAACTGCAATTACAGAGTAACATTTCAAATATACATATGCAATAAATAATAATGAGGCATGGTTTATTCTGACTCTTAGCAAATAACCAATAGGGGTATAGGCTGTTATAAATGGCAACAAAAAAATAAATATTAGGTTCGTAAGAGAAGGTGGAAATTCAGGGAGAGCAAATATTCTCTTTCCCTTTTATGTGGTCATTCATCTGTATCACAATAAAGCTCACACCCTTTCCCCTCCATGTGGCCCTTGAACTGATCTCTCTCTGGGTAGGCTGACTTGAATGGGAGTGCCTAACTGAATGATGGAAAGAGTTTAACTTGGAAACAAAGAAGAAAAGAACTGAATTCAAAAACAATCTTTACACCAATCTATAAAGTAAGGAGCCAAGTTAACTTCCCAAAGCAGTTAAACTTCAGTCCACTTGCAAAATATGAGTCTCAGAGAAGCCTTAGGTAAGTGCTGGGCAACAGTTGGGTGCCGAGTGACTTCATTTATTCCTTGCAACAACCTGATGAGGTAGGTATTGGCTGAGGCTTGAAGATGAAGCACATGATTTGGCCAAAGCTGCTGGCATGTGGTGGAACTGGGTCTGCTGACTCCATTGCACTCCACTGTCTCCCAGATGGGGACTAGAATTGTACCCACCTCACGGGGTTATTGAGAGGAGGAAACGTGACCCATAGAAAGTGCTTAGCATTGTTTCTGCCTGGCAAATAGTAAAAACTCCAATAAGTGACAAATAGCTTTATTATTACTACTGCCCAAAGTCACCTAACTACTGAGCAGAAGAGCTTGAACAGAAACCCAGATGAGCTGTCCTCTAAAACTCGCACTCTAACCAGTGTTCGCCTTAGAGTACAAGGGTGTACGTTTGCCAACCTGACCTAGTTTCCATGAAAAAAAAGCCAAGGGAGAGAGGGGGCACTTCAAGGAATCATGTCCCAACACTGCAGCTTTAAAGCTAGCACTTGGTGTAATCTTGTTCTAGAATATTTTTGGAGAAACTCCAAGGTTGGGTAAGAAGGTTGTGCAGCTTCAGCCTGAGTGATCCAGAGCAGAACCAAGCGGAAGGGAACAGAACGGTGGCTTCCACAGGTTCTGCCTCCCTATCTGAGCGATTACCTCCTGTGCACTTTAGGTTTGACATACCTGGCCCACAAAAAAAATTCTAAGCAGTGCCTGCCTGTAAATGGAAGCAGGCCCAGTGTCAAAAGGGGAAAAACAAATTATTACACAAATACTAACTCACCATGGACCGAAGGAGTCACAATTGGGATCCAATTAGTACTTCTAAGAGGGTTTTAAGAAAGCATGTTACAAAAAAACCACAAGATACTCAAGTGAGTACATGAGGGGGAAGGGCCAACTAAACTTCCCTCTGAATACCAACTGCATCAGGAAGTCCCTCACCATTTGATACTTACAACATTCAGCTCCTTACAGACACTTCTTATCTACTTAAGAGTGGTTTTTCAAGGGCCAAATAGAAACTTGACATTAACTTTGTAACAATGTAACAAAGTAACAAAGTAAACAGTGAGTCTTTCCTTCCTCTGGTCTCTAACCCCTTCATTGTGTCTAGTTTACCACTTGCCAGACAGCCTAATGCCCAGTAGTTATTCAATGTTTTTAAAAAAAGACTTTGTGGCCGGGTGCGGTGGCTCAAGCCTGTACTCCCAGCACTTTGGGAGGCCGAGGTGAGAGGACTGCCTGAGCCCATGGGTTCAAAACAGCCCGGGCAACTTGGCGAGACCTCATCTCTACAACAAATCAAAAACTTAGCTGGGCGTGGTAGTGCATGCCTGTAGTTCCAGCTACTTGGAAGGCTGAGGCGGAAGGATGGTCTGAGTCCAGCAGGTTGACACTGGATTGGCCGTGAGTATGCCACCGCACTCCAGCCTGGGCAACAGAGTGATACTCCAACTCAAAAATAAATAAATAAACAAACAAACAAACAAATAGAGACTTTGTAAATCATTTAGTCTAAACCTAGCCCCAATAAGAGTCCTTATAAAACACTCTAGACAGGGGTCTCCAATACTCAGGCCATGGATTGATACCGGTCCAGTCCATGTCCTGTTAGGAAACCAGGTCCAACAGCAGGAGGTAAGTGGATGGTGAATAAGCCAAAGTTTCATCTGTATTTACAGCCACTCCTCGTCACTCACATTACCACCTGAGCTCCACCTCCTGTCAGATCAGCAGCAGCACTGGTTTCTCATGGGCGCAAGATCCCTATTGTGAACTGTGCATGTGAGGGATCCAGGTTGTGTGCTCCTTATGAGAACCTAATGCCTGATGATCTGAGGTGGAGCTGAGGCGGTGATGCTAGTGCTGGGGAGTGGCTGCAAATACAGATTAACATCAGCAGTGAAGCTTGACTGCACATCTCACCCCCCCATGAAACCGGTCCCCAATGCCAAAACGGCTGGGGACCACTGCCTTGGAAGGATCATCCAGCATTTGTATAAACACAACACTTACTACTTTATAAAGGGGCCGAATTTATTCCCACATTAGACAGCACTGCCACCAAATTTCTTTCCAAGCAGCAGCGGCAGTCGTCATCACTACTCATGTTCTCCATGCACTCACCTTGCACACCCTAACAGCACTTTCCATAGCTAGAAAGTGGCAAAGCCAGGATTGGAACTCAGGCCACTTTCCTCCAGTGCCTGGCCCTTAGTCACCATGTTACTCCACTCCTTGGATCCTGTGCTACCCTCTGGGCATGCCCATACTTCTAAAATTAGAAGTTATTCATTTCCTGATCCAATCTCTCCAGTGTCTCACCACTGCTACCAGACTGACGCCAGACCCCTCAGCCTGCTCTAGAAGCCACATGTGCTCTGCCCTTTATTGGTCTGCCCCTCACAATGGCCAGGCTCTTGCTCCACTCTGCTTGTGCTACGACCGCATAGTACCTCTGCCCATCCAGAGCTCTCCAGAGGCTGTTCAAATTTAACCTCCCCAGCAGCTAGACTTTGAGGCACTTTTTATTGTTACCTAATTGTTTCTAGTGAATATCCTACTTCTCTGTGCACTAGTAAGTTCTTGGTAGAGACGCTGTTTTCCAACACTCCTCTCATCTTGAGATGCTAATTATTGACTATCACGCTCAATAATGAGAAAAGGTAGTATATATATGCCTTTGGTGTTTATCTTCCTTTAGAAATAATTTTACTAGAAAATTAGTATCAAATTTGAATGCAAAAATGATGAGCTTTAATGTTAAGGAATCAAACCTCATTCAAATAATAAAGTACTTGTTTCTCCTTTGTACTTTTCAATAATTATATATTCCTTTTTTAAAATTGTGCATATATATTTATATAATAACATACTGGGATAAAATGCATTTAGCTAGCATTTATTTGAAATGATTTTTCTTTTATTAGATGTTCTTTTGTTCTTTAACAAACTATCAGATAATCTGAACTGGTTTCATTTCAAAGTGTAACACATTTCACAGCTGTTAAAAAGAAATAGACTGTATCAATCAGGAGGGGCTGGTGTGATGCAGAAACAAATGAACATAACAGAAATTTTATTCCTTGCTCAAAACTCATGTTCAGTTGAGGCAAGGGAGGAATGGGTGCCCTCAGCTCCACAAAGTCATTCAGGAACCCAGGTTGATAGAGGCTCCACCACCAGAAGCACAGCTGCAGGGTGATCCATGGCAGAGCTCAAGGTTCTTAGTGCTTCAGCCGGGAAGTAAGAGGAGTAACTTCTCACAGTTTACTAGTCAAAAGTAGTCACATGGTCCCATCTAACTGGAAGGCTGCTGGGAAATATTGAAGAGCTACGCATAGTCATTGAGTAGTAAATGTCTCTACGAGAGGCAGTTCAGAAGGTAGGGAAATAGAGCAATCTCTGATCTATATTATGTGAAAAAAGCAAAGTATATAACAACGCACAATCTAATCTAAGCTCACCTGTGTTAAAAGGAAAAGAGAGAGGGAGAAAATGAAAAAAAGGAGGAAGCCCAGAAAACGACTGAAAAAAACAGGAGAAACTAGCAAATACCATGATAAGAACAGCTACTTCTCTGGAGGCAAACTGGCTGACAAGAGACAGAAAGAAAAGGAGACTTTTTTTTTTTTTGAGTTGAGTCTCACTCTGTCACTCAGACTGGAGTGCAGTGGCCACTTCCAGCCACTGCAGCCTCAACCTGCTGGGCTTTGGTGATCCTTCCGCCTCAGCCTTCCAAGTAGCTGGAACTACAGGCATACGCTACCACGCCCAGCCAATTTTTGATTTATTGTAGAGATGAGGGCTCACCAAGTTGCCCAGGCGGGTCTCAAACCCGCAGGCTCAGGCAATCCACTCACCCCGGCCTCCCAAAGCACTGGGATTACAGGCTGAGCCATGGAGCCTGGCCAGGAGGCATTTTTAATGGCTACCCTTTTATACCATATTCATGCATTGTCTATCTTAAATTACTAATTTTTAGGCCTGATGTATGTACTGCAAATTAATGAGTTTTTCTTTACTGAATAAAGTTCCAGTCCATTCTAATACAAGAATCCTTGACTCATATTGCTTGACATTAAATACCTAAAATAACCATGACAAAACCATATCCTTTTGTAATGTCCTACTGAGATCTTGGGCTGGCTTCTGTCTATTCTAAATATAAACAGCACTACTATGCAGGTGATACAAAAAGTGCTTAAGTTGATCAAATATCTTCTTTTGGGAATAATTTTACTTTTATTTCAATTTAGATACCATTTCCTAAAATAAAACTCACTTTTCTAAAATAAAAATATATATTTTGTGCTGTTAACTTAACCTGATACAAAATACAATAAATAAGCCCTCTGGGACTTACAAAACAACACTGCTGATTCCAAATGCATTATGATATGGAATTCACTGGAATACAGTCTTTTACAAAATTATAATCAACACTCTCAAATAATATCTAAATCTAAATAACTAACAGGCCAGATGTGTCAGGGGACAGCCTCTGGGGTTTATGACAAGGTAAGCTAATGATATATCTGTTCCTCTCGTGTGGTTGTCTTTTAAACAAAAGTAGAATCCTGCCGACATTCAGTTTATGAAGTAAACCATGAATAAGTAAACAGGTCAAGTCCCCCCAAAACATAATTCATTTCAACATTAATACCAAATAATGGGCCTTTTTAAAAAAAGGCTTCAACAATCCCATTCGCAACATCCTAAATACCAGGTTCCTAAGAGAAATGGCACTCTATCAAGGCTATATATGATATCATCCAGGTTTCACTTATAAATTTACGCTAAGCATATTACAAATTAACTTTTTACTCTACAAAGTTGGTCCTTAAATAGCCTATGACTATCAGTCAAACTCTATAATATACTGTTCACATTTAAATTTTAGTGGAAAATCAACTACCATACATTGCTTTCAAATATCAACATTATACTTTCCAAACTGGATGTGTTTAGGTATGCCAAAAGATGTTTTCCTAAGTAGACTTTCTGCCAATAATTCATGCAATTCTAAGAGGTTACAGGCACTATCACTTAATCTGCCTTTAGCTTCCAAACAGACTTATTCAACCAATAATAATGTTTTCCAAAAAACATAGCTCACATTTTTCTAAATTGCTGAAGAAAAGCAAATAACTAAAGTCTCTAAGCCTACCTTGGGTCTTGTATAATCCATTATTTAAGCCTATAGAATGAATTAGTGATTATTAAATTTCTGATATTGCAACACATGAGACCAAATCCATGTTAAGTTTAGTACAAAAACAAAAATGAAACTTTGGATCATGCTGTATTATGTTTAAACCAAAGGCAGATGGCATATAGTTGTGGGTACACAAACAATTTCCAGGACTTTAAAGTCTGAAGCAGACATAATACCATATATTATTGATTCTAAGACACTTTTTTTTTTCATATTTTAACATCTCTGAAATCTTCAAATGAATCACATGCTGTAGTGTAACTACTGGTGTTTCTTTTTAGTGGTACATAAAACAATGGAGTGGCTTTCAAGCAAAGTCAGCTAATATATATTGAACACACTATGTAACAGACAGTAAATGTGGATTATTTCACTTAATACCACAACAGCACTCTAAAGTGATTCAAATTACTTCCCCCATTTTTATAGTCAAGAAAACTAAGAAATAAAGTCATTTGTCTAAAGGCACAAGCTGGCTCCAGCCAAGCTCTTAACCATCCTGCCTCACTGACTCCACGAAGGGAAAAGTTTGGGGGTGTGAGAGACCAAATCATTCCTTGGAGCACAGGTTCAAACTGCAGCCAAGCATTATTTTTTTTTCCTTAGGAATATAGGAGTAAATATACAGAGCTCCAAATATCAAGAACAGACATTGATTTAAAGCATTTTTTATCAGGAAGGGTAGTAGTCAATTATCTTTAAGAAAATTATATTCTTGTATAAAAACTACACATCCTGAATTCAATGTACAGATAATTTACATGTGCTTCTTTCTTTTAAATGCCATATTTCTCTCTCTCTCTCTCTCTCTCTCTCTTTTTTTGGTAGTAGGAGTCTCACTGTAGTCCAGGTGGAAGTACAGTGGCATGCTCATAGTTCACCACAGCCTTGACCTCCTGGGCTTAGGCAATCCTTCCATCTCAGCCTCCCAAGTAGCTGGAACTATGGGTGCTCGCCACCACATCCAGCTAATTTTTTTTTTTTTTGGTAGAGACGAGGCCTTTCTATGTTGCCTAGGCTGGTCTTGAACTCCTGGGCTCAAGTGATCCTCCCACTCCGCCTCCCAGAGTGCTGGGATGATAGGCATGAGTCACCGTGCCTGGCCTAAAATGCCCTATCACCTCTAGGAAAATAATGTAAGAATGTATTTCTACAATTGGTATCTGAATTTTCTTTAAAAATAGTCTCAAAACAACAATATATAGTAATCCAGGAACATTCTACAATACAAAGTGACAATGAAATTTACTGGACTAAGTTAACATATAAAGGTACCATTCCTAACCCTTGGCAAAAATTCTTGGCACTTTTACAAAAATACATCTTTTGTTTCACACTACCACAAAGAAGGATACTTCTTTATCATAAGGGCATTAAATGGTAGCTTTAGTTTCCTTACACTTAGCACGCACAAAGCTAATATTATAAATTGCAAAATTAAAAAACTTGTAACATCTACTTGTTTGTTGATTGCCTTCCTAGCACCTATTTCCCTGTTCCCCCAAATGTCCCAACCTTGTATTGTGCATGGGACTAACCCCATGACTAGATTCAAAGAGGTACCCTAATAGCACATTCCATTAACCTAGCCACGGTGGTCGGTTCAGAAATGGAACACGTGACCCAAATTTGACCAATCAGACAGGAGGATTCAACTCTAGGACTTCTACTCCAGAACTGAGCTATTGGGAAAGTAGACTTCTAACTTTTTTGCTGGATTTAAAGCTAGAGGCAAAGAGGCATGGGAGCTGCTGTCAGTCACCTTTTGAACACAAAGGGAAGTGATGGTCACAAATGGTTCTTTGGGGGCAGGGGCTGGGGGTGGGCACTCGCTATGTTGCCCAGACTGGTCTTGAACTCCTGGCCTTAAGTCATCCCCCCTTCTCAGCCTCCCAAAGTGCTGAGGTTATAGGCATGAATCATTGTGTCTGCCCAACAAATGGTTCTGCAGTTACAGCACTGAAACATGAAGAGAAACCAGGTCCCTGCCTTGCCACTGGGATGACTTTTTACTTTTCAGTTAATTGACTAAAATTCTCTCTATTGAGGTAATTTAAGCTAGGCTTTCAGCTACTTATATCTGAAAGCATTCTGCTTTTTAAAAATAGTTTCTAAAACCTGGCATCAAGAAGTACAGTACTGTAAATAAAAGAACTAAAAATGTGGAATTGGCTGAAGATAGGAGGCAGGGTACAAGTCCATGAACACCCTCCTAACCCAGCCTGAGGACTTAACTCCTTTATTTTTTGAGAAAGAAACAATCAGACTGTGGTCTGATGTGGCCACCAAGACTACAAGAAGCACTAAGGGGCTTAGTAGGAAAGCTTCAAGATAAGAAAATGCAGCAATGAGGAAGGAAAAGAGGCCCTTTCTGCTACAAATTGCAACCCAGGGAAACTAGAGATAGGATGAAGACAAGGAAAAAGTGGTAGACTTAGCAGGAGAGAAGACTGTGGGGTGGGGTGGGCAAAAAAGGCCTGTGTACCCAGGTCCCCCTAAACACTCATTAGGTGTTCTCAGCCTGAAAATAGGAAAAACACGTTCAAGGTACAGCGCAAAGCTTGGGCAAGAGGAAAATGAACACTGTACCTCTACCCAACCAGTTATTCCCAGCAGTCCCAAGAGAGAGACTAAGGAGAAGGCCAGGAAACCAAAGGCTGCAAAGATGGACCAAATTCTAGACTCAAGTTTCATGCTTTGGTTCAAGTCCATGGAATCGCCCAAAAGTCCAGGATAAAGTAGACTAGGTTTTTAGGGTGCTCTATTGCCAAAGGAACCCCAAACCTGGCTGACAACTACCTGTAATCGCCAATCCCCAGTCCCTCTAACTCATATCAACAAAGAGTCCCGGGGGGCAGATGGCAAAACTGCCGCCACTTGAGAAACACTGATCTAAGCTAATGACACAGGTATGTTCAGTTTATAAAATATCAGCCTACTGGGCCTAGCACAGTGGCTCATGTCTGCAATCCCAGCACTCTAGGAGGCCAAGGCAAGAGGATTGCTTGAACCCAGAAGTTTGAGACCAGTCTAGGCAATACAGCAAGACCTCATCTACACAAAAAATCAAAACATCAGCCAGATATGGTGGCACACATCTGTAGTTCCAACTACTGAGGGGGCTAAGGCAGGAGGATCACCTGAGCCAGGGAGATCAAGGCTGCAATGAGCTATGGCCATGCTACTGCACTCCAGCCTGGGTAACAGAGTGAGACCCCGTCTCAAAAAACCAGACAAACAAAAATCAGCACACTGTACATTGCCCTTCTCAGTATGTATATGATATTCCAATTTACAGTAGAAGTAGGGTGGTCATTTAGGAGACTATCACAAACATCTAAGTGAGCAGTGACAATATCTAGGAATAGGATGGTAACAGTGGAGAAAATGGAAAAAGTAGACAGATTCAGAAGATGTTTTCTGAAATAGAAGTGACAACTTCTAGAAAATGAAAGACAAGAGAACCAAGAAAGACAATAAAGTCTTTGATCTGAACAACTGACTGGTTGGTGGTGTTACTTACTAAGATGGGCAGACTAGGGTCAGAGCATGTTGGGACAAGAATGTGGGGCTAATAAAATCACAAGTTATCCAGAGACAATCAATGTGCTGTTCCCGTATAAGAGAATATAACATACATTATATATGTATACACACACACACATATATTTCCCATTCTCAACACTTTCAAATAGTAGATTAGTTTCCTGGTCTCTCCACCATTATACAATGCTGT
This sequence comes from Tarsius wallacei, assembly GCA_963574415.1. NCBI lineage: Eukaryota > Metazoa > Chordata > Mammalia > Primates > Tarsiidae > Tarsius > Tarsius wallacei. Next base: position 14,435 of record CAUYQG010245432.1, read on the forward strand.
CCTGGACATGATTAATCTTTTCATTGGCCATCCCTAAGTTATCAGACCATGAGAGGCTCCATCTCACCATGGCAGAGATGACAGGCCAGCCTCCTCAGCTTCTGGACCTGCAGCTAAGGCAGAGAACACAGGCGCGAAGAGGGAGGGAACTGCGCTAGCCAGAATAGACAATGTCAGCAGCAGGGCTCTTTTCATCTCTAGAATTAGCCCAAATGGGGACTTATAATCTAATATTTTAACCTGTTTGAAATATTAGATTATAACTTGTTTGAAATAGAGATATACATACTGCTCAGGATGGTTTTATTCACAAGTAACATCTAAGTAAAAGGCAAGAAGCATCTCTGAGCAAGAGATGACCATGCTTCAACTAGGACTGAAACAACAGACATGAAGAGAAAACAAGTTTCAGAAACACTCTGGTGGCAGAAGAGGACTTGAGAACAAATAGATATGAAGAATGACCGTGAAACTTGATTTTTTGTTTAAGAAACTGGGGAGATTTAATGAAGTAGAGAAGACTGGGGAAGAAGGCTTCTGGGAAGGGGAGAGGTAAGAAGACTGTTTGGGGCACTTTAGGCTTAAATTGACTGCAAGGTATGTTAAGCTTAAGATGTCTACTAGAGGCCGGACACAGTGGCTCAAGTCTGTAATCCCAGCACTTTGGGAGGCTGAAACGAGAGGATGGCCTGAGCCCAGGGGTTTGAGACCAGCCTGGGCCTTGGTGAGACCTCATCCCTACAATATATCAAAAAATTAGCCTGGGCGACAGAGTAAGACTCTGACTCAAAAGAAAAAAAATGTCTACTAGAGACTAGGCACAGAGGCTCACACCTGCAATTCCAGCACTTTAGGAGGCTGAGGGGGGAGAATTGCTTGAGCTCAGGAGTTCGAGACCATCCTGGGCAACAGCAAAATCCCATCTCTGCAAAAAAATTAAAAAGTTAGTCAGGTGTGGTGGCACATGCCTATAATCCCAGCTACTAGGGAGGCTGAGGCAAAGGCGGGAGGATCACTCAAGCATAGGAGTTAGAGGCTGCAGTAAGCTATGATTGTGCCACTGTACTCCAGCTTGAGCAACAGAGCAGGAACCTGTCTCAAAAAACATACATAAATAAATTTTTTTTAAAAAGATGCCTACTAGGGAAAGGAATGTCAACTGTCTAATCTTGCATAATTGTAGAGAACAAAAGGGTACCTCAACAGAAAAAAAAAAAAAAAAAGCTTGTGTAGTATTGTACGTGTGGGTTATCTTCACTAAAGCCTGTGTCCCACGAGTAGACACAGGCATTTTTCTACCTATGACTATTGATTATGTAAAGCATACAAATTTGTTATGGGTAGATTAAGTATGCCTCTTAAGTATTTTTGTACCTGCACATGAGATGATTATCCATTTAGGACAAGAGGAGCTATCCTTTTCTCTATTGTATATTGTATTTTTGGAAAATAAAACAAATTGCACACTATTTTTTAACCTAGAAATGCAAACACATACCAAAAAAGTCCCTTTTAGAGCTCAGCTTGATGTCTTGGCTCAAGTGAGGAACTGTATAAGAACCCTTTGGAAACTATGAAACACTGTACAGACCTCAGGCATTAATATCAATGACATGTATAAACAGGCATCAAGCAACTCTCCGATCTATAATTTGTAGGTAATATATGTAGAAATACAATTGAGTAAAACTCTGGATTTTTATCCCGAAGACCGATGAGGAAAAAAAGCAATATGTTACATGGGGCTACCATTCTCCCTACTTTTACAGTCAAATATCAATATTGTCTTTTTAAGTACTTCCAAAATTAAAAGCAAGACCTTAAAGAAGTTCATAGCAAACATAGTGACTATAAATATTTGGAAAAATAGTAAATTGTTATTACTGGCTTATACAAGTGAGTATTTTTAACCCCTACTCTAGAAATAAGATTATTTTACACAAATAGGTTAGAGATAACCCCAAATGACATTCAAAATAAATTATATTAAACCAGCACTATTAGTCAGAATTAAGATCTCACCTTTTCAAAGAACTCACTATAGGAAGTAGGTCTAAGAAGCCCAAATTCCTAAATCTGGAAATAATTATTTGGTCTTACTTCAATATGATAGAACATGCCTTTTGGTAGGGAGGGGGATCTCAGTATCATAATTAAACACATGTTCTGGGAAAATAAATTTGTTCAGAGACACAAGACAAGTGTGCAAAGTATTTTGCTCTACGGAACCCAGGAATCCTCCTGGTGAGGAAATACCTATAAGCAGGGATATATGCTATGAGATGCTATATTAGCCCTTTAAAACACATTCAGCAGAGTCATTTTGAATTTTCAGAACACTTACATTTTCAACAATTACTACTGGCAGTTAATGTACTCACTAGTTGCTCTAAGAAACTTTTTTTTTTCCTTAAGAGCTTTTTAATCTTTATAATTCTTGAAAAGCAATAATATATGCTTAAAGGGGTAAGCAGAGATAAGAGATTAAATGAAACAAAAATACAGAAAAAGTCTCTCTCTCTTATTGGGAACTACAGTTATCCTTCTCAGAGGAAATCACAATCAGTATTTTCAACCTTGTCTTTCCAGTAATAGTCTGTAACGACATATCTATAAATTTCCCTTTATTATTATTTTTTATTACTCGAAGAGTACATATATTATCCACTCTTCTGAATCATGCTTTTTTTTCCCCATTCAATAATGTATCTTGGATAATGTTTCATATCAGAATATAAAACACCATATTATTCTTTTAAATGAACTTGACCAGCTTTTTTTTTTTTTTTTTTGAGTTGGAGTCTCACTCTGTTGCCCAGGCTGGAGTGCAGTGGCACACTCACGGCTACCACAGCCTCGACCTGCTGGGCTGAGGCGATCCATCCACCTCAGCCTTCCAAGTAGCTGCAACTACAGGCGCACACCACCATGACTGGGTTTTTTTTTTTTTTTAGAGACAAGGTCTCAATAAGAGTTGCCCAGGCTGGTCTCAAACCCCTGGGATCAGACAATGCTTTCTCCTCTGCCTCCCAAAGTGCTGGAATTACAGGCATGAGCTACTGCGCCCGGCTGACTAGTTCTGTTGATTCACATTTGGGTTGATTTCAGTCTTCTGTAATTTCAAACAGTGCTCCAATGATTTTGCACATAAGACTTTACATAAATGTGTGAGTAAGAAAAGAAATCCCACATTCAGAACTGCTAGATCAATGGGTATATACATTTATTATCTGATAGTACCAAACTGCCCTCAGTACCTATGGTATCAATTTGCATTCTTAACCACATATAAGACCTGCTTTTCCACATCCTTGTCATCACAGAAAATTTTCAAACTTTTTGGTCTGCCAATCTGCTAAATGAAAAAGTATTTCACCTTTAGTTTTAATTTATATTTTGTTTAGTATAAATAGAGCTGTCAATTTAGAAACAAATAAATAAATTTTTAAAGAAAGAAAATGGACATTAGGGAGAAAACAGGGCCGAGTGTCTTTTTATATGTTTAAGATCCACTTTCATTTTCCTTTCTATGATTAGATCCATATTCTTTGCCTGTTAGGTTATTGGCCTTTTTCTGGTTGATTTTGAAACCTCTTTATATATTATTTAAGAAAATCAGACATTCATTTTCGTATTGATTATAAATTGCTTTTCCTAGTTCATCTTTGCATATTAATTTATTCTATTTTTATCACAGAGAAATTTTTATCCAGCTACCTTAAAGTTGTTTATTTTTTTAATTTTATTTTTTATTTTTTGAGTAAGAGTCTCACTCTGTTGCCCAGGCTGGAGTGCAGTGGCATGCTCATGGCCACCCCAGCGTTGACACGCTGGGCTCACGCAATACTTCCGCCTCAGCCTTCCAAACAGGAGCACGCTACCACACCTGGTATATTGTAGAGACAAGGTCTCACCAAGTTGCCCTGGCTGATCTCAAACCCCTGGGCTCAGGCAATCCTCTCGCCTTGGACTCCCAAAGTGCTGTGTTTACAGGCTTGAGTGACCTAACCCGGCCTTATTATTATTTTTAAGAGATGAGGTCTCCCAGGCTGGTCTCAAACTCAAGTGATTCACCTCAGCCTCCCAAAGTGCTGGGATTACAGGTATGACCACCGCACCCGGCCACAAAGTTTTTTATTGTTTATAATTGTTTTTCAGCTGATCTCTTAAGTTTTTAAAGATATACAATCACATCATCTACAAACAATAGCCATTTTGTTTCCTGCTTTCTGATGTCTTTCTCCTGTTAATAACCATTTTGACTGTGTTCATCCCTGTTTGGTATCTGATTTTAATGGGAATGCCTCCAAGATTTCCCATTAATAATGATACTGGCTTTGGCTTGTAATACTATTTCTCAAAGGAACTTTCTGAATACACAGAGAATTATCAGTTCATTGTATTATTTCTTTATCAATCAGGTCTATAGATTTTCTTCAGTGTCAAAGTACATCTAGTAATATATTATTTACATGGTTATTTAGGAATAAGAAATAACAGGAATCTACTACCAAATTTACATTGTGTTACTCTATAAATAATTCATAATTATCCATTAAAATATTTCATCCATCTTTATTTTTATTATGCATTTTTGTGATATAAAAAGGCAAATATCATGTATCACAGATAGGAAAACTGAGTCATGAAAAGATAATTCTGTGCACCCCCTTGCTTCATTGTGGTACTTTTGTGAGTCAGAAATAAAATTCAGAACTTCTGATTCCTGATCCAGTGGTTAAGCCATAAGACAGCACCATGGCCTTTAGAGAGCTCAGGGGAAGTCCAACAAAGAAGAAAGCCGGCTGCCATCTACAGTCCACAGCTTCACGAGATTCCCTTTCCAGACTCCTAACCTCCAAGTTGGACTCAGGAGCTTAAAACATCTGAAATGCATCACCCAGCAGCCTGCATAATAGGTTCATGCTCAGTGATACATGATGTTGCCGACATTCCTCAGCCAATTAGAATTCCTTTCAGCTGCAGTGGAGGTGAACACAGCTGGAATTACAGAGTGGGGCGCATCACCAGATGCATTGATTGTACATTATTTAAGCCTTGTTTTAAAACAATAAAGGGGGCTTTTTTATTTCTTTTAATCCAGAAATGTGGAAACAACATTCCACTTAGTTTAAATATCTAAATGGATTAAATTGCATCTGTAGACAAAACAGTAATTCTAAGATTTGTAAAAGATGTCCAGATCCACATGGCTATGTGCTTTTGTTTTTTAAGCACAGCTCCATGGTTCTTCATTTACTAAAATGGCCTTAGGGACTTTAGTTAGAGTGCCCAGGACAAGAAACTAATTTAAATTGGAGGCACTCAGTTACAAATTCACTTACTATACAACAAGCAAATAGTCATTTCAGTTGTTCAGTCACACACACACACACACACACAAAACCTGTTTATTCCTTATTTGTTTAAAAATATTTAGCCTCTCATATGGTTGTGAAAGTATAAAAATCTTATCCAAGTAGAATCCTAAAAGTTAGCTTTCTCAGAGCATTATGAGGATATCAAATTATTTCATCCATCTGAGGTTTCTGTTTGTTTGTTAACCACTCAATAAAATGTACAATTCAGCTATTTTAACATTTAACCAGTGCCCACAAATGTGTTACAAAACAGCCAGTCTGGTTAACTGGATCACTGAGCTGATGCTGAAATGTTAGGCTCCTTCTTTCTTTTTAATTCATGAGGAAAGACGTCCTATGTAATTCAGCTTCCAGAGCCTCCTTTCTCTCACCCAAGGCTCAACACTAGAACCTAACGCTGTGACCAAACCAAGAAAATGAACATTGCTGGAAGAGAAAGAAAATCCTGATGCTTAGAAGCAACTTTTGTGGTTGCAAAAATAGTTTTAAACTCTAGCAAATACATTTGAAATAAAAAATCCTAGTTTTGCTAAATCACAACTACTGTAAAAATACAGATAGAACTGAAGCATATGAAAGATTTCATGTCCAAAGTCAGTTAGATGAGCCAAGAATTAAAGAGAGAAAAATGGATTTGGGGAGAAAATAGTTTTTTTAAAAGATAACACAAATGTGATCAAATCACAAAATCAATGATATAACCTGTATTTTGGCAAAATGTGATTGATTCCTCTTAAATTTTAGCTTAATGGCAATAATTTTTTTTTTTTTTAATTGGAGTTCCACTCCATCACCCAGGCTAGAGTACAGTGGCAGACTCAGCCACGCCAGCGTCGACATGCCGGGTTCAGGCGATACTTATACCTCAGCCTTCCAAGAAGCCAGAACTACAGGCGTGCGCTACCACACCCAGCTAATTTTTTATTTATTGTAAAGACAAGGTCTTGTCAAGTTGCCTGGGCCGGCCTCGAACTCACAGGCTCAGGCAATCCACTCACCTCGGCCTCCCAAAGAGCCACAATGGCAATAATTTAAGTTTTGCAACAGCATTTGATATAACCCATCCTACACCTTTAGATAATTCTGCTCAAAGAATTTCCTTAGCTGTACCTTCATAAACCCGAGGCAGAACCTAAGAAAAACGCTATCTAACTCAAATGCAGAGTGTGACTAAAAATTTATCATTTCTTCCTTTTATCACAGCAACTGTGTTATGGTTATTGAAAAAAAGTTCTTCCTTCCTTGAATAAGTAAGGTTCTCTGCTGGCACAAGTTAACAAAGTCAACAATCTTAGCATTCTTAATCTTTCTTAAGAGAAACAACTATTTTGAATCAATTGAGTCACCTAGCTGTTGCTCATCAATTAAAATTATTAGCAGCTATAACTACAACAATTTCACTCCAAGTGAACGCCAAAACACAAGCCAGCCATACATAATGACAGTTTCATATTTCCACAAGCGATCAAGGAAAGTCTCTTCCCCCCCTCTCCACTTGGAATTAGAATTTTTCCCTCTTCACAATATGCAGTCATGCTCCAAAAGATATAAACACACAAGGAGGTCTGAAAGTATTTCAAGGCATAAAAGCACAAAAAAGTTTAGGCACTTGGTATTTCAACAAACTGGTTAACATTAAAGTAAAATTTAATTTTCTTGAAGAGCATGTGGAACCCTTAGAGCTCAAAATTCCATTATTTTGCCCAAAGTGGCCTAAACAATGTATCTGGGATTCATTTGGGTACCACATAAGAACAAAGTCTTTTGAAATCCTGCTTGATTTTTAAGCCAAAATGTTTCCAAAGTATTTGACTTGCCAGAGAGCTCTAAAATGCCTGCAAGATAATGCTTTTTAACAAAGATCATTTAATTTGGGGCATGTGATGCCCCCAAACCTATTAAAATAATTTAAAAACTATTTTCCCACTAAAACATTACAAACACATTCATTACAATGATATTATTTTACATATAAAGTCTCAAACATTCTTCTATTGTTTAGACCAGGTCACCAAGGCAATTCAACATATTACTCAACAGTTTTCAAAAACAAAGAGTCCCACATTGAAGAAAAAATTTATAAATGTAATCAATACACAAATTAATATTTGGCATAAAGCAAACAAATGTGCTGCATTTTAATACAAATTTCTGAATATCAAGATTGAGAACGACAGAAACATAAGTACCCAACAGTAATTTGAAATAAGTAGATAGTCAAATTGACATATTCTGTGAGAAGGAGGATCAAAGAATGTTCTAATGAAGTTGAAATCTTATTTGATATAAAGAAACTGAGACTCAGAAAGGTTAAATAATTTGTTCGATGGCATGCAGCTAATGATAGATCTGACCAGAATCCAAGTCTCCTGACTCTAAATCTAATGCTGTATTCACTACCAAGCACATCGTAGACCCAAAAGTCATAAATGCTCTTTTACAACTGCAATGTATTCACTGTCTTTGCACTGAATTGTGCTCTCTGTGGTATTCCTTGACTGGTTAGACTATCCCTCATTTTAAAAAATCACTCTTTTCAAATATCAAACACAGAAATAAATTCTGACACCTGTAGCAAAAGTATTGAACTTTTGAAAGATTGTTCACCAACATGATGGAAGTGAGATTTCAAACTTCCCTTAACAACCAGAAAGAGGCGGCCGAAATCTATTCTATAGTCAACAAAATTTCTAGTTCCAACATTTTCACAGAAATTAAGGTTCAACGGACTACTGGCATCATGTGAGTACACAATCACCACTAAACCTCAATCCTATTGTAAGGTCAATAACACTTACACCCAACACAAACATTGTAATTAAAACCTAGATTCTCTCAATTAATAAAATCTATTAAGAGGAAGGGAAAAGGTGTTTCAGAAAGAACGGCCATCCCCTGATACTTCCATATCAAATGCTATCCAAAAATTCTTTAAAGCATTCCTGTATCTGTAACATCTAAATTCTTAAATCCAAAAATAATTCAGGAGGAAGACAAACCAAGTTCTCCCTTTCGCGAGGAAAAGGCCCAGATGTGCCACCTAGGACTGGTATACATATACATACACATACACACACACACACACACACACACACACACACACACACCTGAAACACATTGTAATTAAAACCTATTCCCTCTAAAACATTAAATTTCTACTAAACTCACAAAATCAGTTACCTCGGCTTTCTCAGAG
>CAUYQG010245438.1:0-19132 GCA_963574415.1 Tarsius wallacei
ATAAATATCTTTTTAATGTTATATTTCATATGTTATAATTATAAATATCTTTTTAATGTTATATTTTATATGTTATAATATATAAGTCTTTCAAACTATATTATCTCATTTGATATTAATAATCTTATGGAATTGTTAATATGATCCTCATTTCACAAGTTTAACAATATAAAATATAACATTAAAAAGATATTTAATTGCCTGAGCCCGCGGGTTCGAGACCCGCCTGGGCAAGCGAGACCTCATCTCTACAATAAATCAAAAAATCAGCCGGGCGTGGTAGCGCACGCCTGTAGTTCCAGCTACTTGGAAGGCTGAGGTGGAAGGATCGCCGTAGCCCAGCAGGTCTAGGCTGCGGTGGCCGGAAGCGGCCACTGCACTCCAGTCTGGGCGACAGAGTGAGACTCCAACTCAAAAAAAAAAAAAAAAAAGATATTTAAGGCCAGGCATGGTGGTTCATACCTGTAAATCTAGCACTTTGGGAGGCCGAAGCAGAAGGATTGCTTAAGGCCAGGAGCTTAAGACCAGCTTGGGCAACATAGCAAGATACTAGCCCTAAAAATAAAATAAAATAAAATAAAAATTAGCCTGGCATGGTGGCATGCATCTGTAGTCCCAGTTATTCAGGAGGCTGAGGCAAGAGATTCACTTGAGCCCAAGAGTTTGAGGCTGCAGTGAGTTATGATCATATCACTGCATTCCAGCCTGGGAGCAGAGTGAAACCTTATCTCTTAAAACAGATTTTTCAAATTAATACATACCCCTAATGCTAATGTTTCTGACCATGACAATTAAATGCTTTTCTGAATCTACCTTTATAGTCATTATCTTCTATATTGTTTCATACACATAAAATTTCAGCCACATCACACAACACAATTTTCTGAGTTATTTTTCTGAGTCCCTTGCTATCATATCTCCCTGTCTTACCTTTTTCACATGGTAAACACTGCCATATATCCCCAATATTCATTTTCCATACCTTCAGTAATAACATCCTTAGTTTTTAGCAAAACACATATTTCCCCACTTCTTCAAATCTCTTAAGGTTGATTATGGAAATTAACAGAATCTGTGCATGCAACTTTTGGTAAGCGTTTGTACATAAAGAGGACATTTCCTTCTACCCTACTGCCTTCTCCTTTCCCACTGGCTGGAACACAGATGTGGTGAGTGGACATCGTGTAGCCAGCTAGACCCGAGTTGAAAACTACACGTGAAGGATGGCAGAGAAACAGCATAGAAGGAGCACCCTGGGTGCCCACCTCTGGAGCACAATGCTAGTGCTAGACTAACCATATCCTAATTTATTTTATTGGAGAGAGAGACAATTTCCCAGCTTGTTGGAACAAGGTTATTTTGAGTTTTCTACTACTTGAGGAACCCAACCCTGACTAACACATTCTCATCACTTCTGGCCTTTTGGCTGACATCAAATGTACTAACTAATACACTCCCACAGGACATGCCACTATTTACTTCTCTTTTATGACCCAATTAAAGTATCACCTTCTCTAGTAAGCCCTCCTGATCAGGCCTCCTGGATCAGATTTAATGCCTTATCTCTGAAGCAGGTTTTTCATGAGACAAAGAACCCCATTTATTTTCTTTGCCACTGTGTGCCTAGTGTCTAGAACAATGTATGGGGCATGTTAAGTAGTCTTTAAATAGTTGTTAGATATGCATAACACTATGACCCTTAGGAATTTGTGGTTACCCCAGCTACAGCGTACACGATTTTGCTAAGCCTTTCCCTCAACTCAAATTGCAAACTCACTAGTGAGTAAAAGCACATTTGCCATATCACCTATTTAGCTCCTTCATATATGGTACATGACCGACAATTCTAAGAATAAAATTAATAACATATAAAAATTAAAACTTTAAATGACAGTATTTCAATTTGTGGTAGTTGAACTACCTCAATACCTCCATCTAAAAATAGTGTTTCCTCTCTTCTGATGATACTGAGACAATTTAGTGACTGTTTTTATCAAACACTATAGAGCAAATTGCAGTCTGACTTTCGGCAATTTACTCAAATTCCAAACCTGTTTTTGTCATTCCTAATATGGGGTTTATATTCACCACCTTTGGCATCTTGAACTGTGCTTGACACTTATGCTCAGTAAGTTGCAGCTACAACTCTTGTAATGACTAATAAGAAATGCTGTCTTTAAAACCTAAAATTTTGTGTACAATTATTTATTCAATAAATATTTTCTTGGTCCATATAATATAACGGTGATTCAGATTCAGGGAACACAAGATCCATGCTCATCTTCTGGGAATACAGCCACGAAACAAGAAATCACAACTGTGATGAGAGCAACTGTGAAAGAAATGCAGGATGTTGTGACCACTTGCCAATGAAGACCCAGTCTCAGGAAAGTTGGACACCACCTTCCTGAAGAAGATGCGGTCTGCAGGTAAGTGGAATTCTCCAAGTGAAGAAGAGTGGGATGGAGACAGGAGATAGGCAGAGTTATCCAACATGTGTGGATACCATATTAACATAACACCATATTAAAAGTCAAGAGATGAGCACGTGCTGAGGTGGAGAAACTAAACAAGGCCACCATGGCTACGGGTAAGAGTGAGGGAGGGTGATGGGAAATGAAGTTGCTGAGGTGGGCAGGGGTCATCTTATGCAGCATATGCAGGTCATGGTGACAATTTGGAAAAGCTATTGTAGGGCTTTAGGAGAGTGAAAGGGACTTATGGGTAGATTTACATTTCAAAAATTACTCTAAATATGTTACTCCTGCCCAGGCCCTCAATCTAACTTTACTTTTTAATTTCTTCATACTTTTTGAAACTCAGTTTAAAGGACCTATCCTCGGGGGTGCTCCCTGATACCCCAGATTACGTACTTGATGTTTCCTTTTCAGAGTATCACAAATAGAATAGAAGAGTTAGTAAAATAAAAAATGTCTTGCATGTGAATAGGCTACTTTAAAACAAAATCATTTAACGTGTATTATATTTAATTTTTTCTTTTTTTTTTTTTGAGTTGGAGTCTCACTCTGTCGCCGAGACTGGAGTGCAGTGGCCACTCCCGGCCACCACCACCTCGACCTGCTTGGCTCTGGTGATCCTTCCACCTCAGCCTTCCACGTAGCTGGAACTATAGACGTGCGCTACCACACTGGCTAATTTTTTTTTTTTCTTATTGTAGAGATGAGGTCTCACCAAGTTGCCCAGGCGGGTCTCGAACCCGCAGCCTCAGGCAATCCACTCACTTCAGCCTCCCAAGGTGTGAGATTATAGGCTGAGCCACCGAGCCCGGCTACGTGTATTATATTTTCTATTTAAATAAATTCTATCATGAAATTTTTGAAACACAATCACCCCCTAACTTTATTTTTAGTTAAGCAAGTTCAAGTCTTACAAGATTTTATTTTACTGTAAGTCAATATACGTGAATATACACAAAAGTGTATATGAATGGATATAATTTTAAATATAAAAGACCATATGCACATGTACTTTTAACATGTATTTTTAGGATAATAGGTACAAGCACTATTTTAAATTATAACATGTTCTATTTGATGCAAGGGATTGAATACACATAAAGGTCACTTACTTAGCAGTCTATATTTTGTATTTTAAATGCTATCAAATATAATAAACATAGTTTTAAGCGTAAAAATAGTTTACTGGGTTTTTCTCTTCAAATCATGGCAGTAGTGCTAAAACCCTTTTGATTTCCTTCTCTCGTTAGCACGCCTAGCATTTCTTTCAAATATTGACAAATCTCTTGTGAACAACATGTTTTTCCCATATGTAAGACAAACCAATTGATTTTTTTTTTTTTTTTAGCAACAAAAGTCAGGTTGTGGGAGAAACTGGAAAAAATCTGACATATGAATCCTAAATTGGCAAGGCGAGTGTAACTGAGAAGTAAAAGGTTATGTAAATGAAGGAGGTTAAGACCTAAAAGGTTATGACTCAGTTGGATCATTCTCATTATGAAAACATTAACATAGATGAGTACAATCTGCAGGCCAGCTCATTCTAAATTGCACAACTGCACCCAAGGGAACTGAAATGATTTCTATAGTTTCCTTAAACATAGAGCTAAACAATTTAAGTTTCAAAGAGTTACTGTGTTATTTAAGAGAACTGTTTAAACTTCAACAGCACAATATTAAACCAAAGAGATTTTTTGATCTATTACTCATTTCCAGAGGGCAATGAATTTATTATTCACATGTTCTGAATGAGCTTGCATCAATCACTACAAGACATTCCATCAAGTTCATCTTGAAAAATGGAATGGCAAATGCATTTAAATTCACGAAAGCCAATTTTGGGCAATTGACTATAATTAAGAATGTTCACTAGGATGAGGTCTACTAGATTCATGAATATATAAAAAGGAGCCTTTAAAACATTAAAAGTTAAATACCAAAGTTAGGATGTGAACATACAACTGAAAAGAATAAGATTGAAAGAAAGGTTGTGTGAGTTTGAGTCAATGAGTGAGTGTGAGTATGTGTGAGTGTGTGGGTGTGTGGTGTGTGTACGCATATACAGAACCACAGGTAAGTTTACCAAAAGAATGAATTATAATTCTTTCCTCCTTACCTCCACCCCTCACCACCTTCCAAGAGTGGTATATTCTCCATTCTTTCTTCTCCCATAAAATAAGAACATGGAATCTTGTGAGCTTATACCTAAATTGTGGAAAATTTACAGAAAAAGAATTGAATTAAAAAGAGCATTCCCAGGAGCTATGATAGCAAGCAAATTCACTTTCTGAAATCAAGCTTTCAAAGAGAAGGTTTCCTGCCATCCTCTTGAGTGGACACTATCTGAGGAAAGAGCATCTAAGTTTATCATTCCTGAAAGCACAGGACTGTCAATTCAGAGCAAACTGCATCTGCTTGTGAAGCGAATTTTTTTTTTTTTAGCCATTAATTGGAAGCTTCAAAAGATGGAGTTTTTTTAGAGCAGTTAAATTTGATGCCCTGAGTTTGCTATAGTTCCAGTAACACCTATAAATGGCTCCTCCCAAAGAGTATCATATTAATGTTGCTGGCAGGCACTGTTGCCAATTTAATTAATACTTTTCACCGCACAATCTTCAAAAGAGTAGCTCTAAATTTAACCAAAGCACTTACCATGATTTTAAAAAATTAACACATTTGGTTGCCTTTACTCTTCCAACAGCTGTACTTGAGTCACTGCCAATTGTAGAGCACTGGGGTAGGTGCCTCAAGAATGTGCAACCACTTACAAGAGTTGGGAAAAAAAGTTCATTCAACTAAAACAAGGCAGAGTATGCTGAATTCAAGGGTGTGGGGGATCTGTGAAGGCAGAGAACATATTTCCACGTCTCTTTCACGCCATTATCATAATCGACATCCAATCATCTGTCCCTACTTCCTGTCCTCAACACCCCAGGACTCACTTCTTTCCTGCCCAGCCTAGATTCCAGCACAGTCTTCAGTTTCTTCAAATTCCTGAACTCCCTGTCTTTTAACAATGTCCACTCTGCAAATTCTCGATGAGAGAACAATCCAAATTTTCAATGCATCTATTTCTAAAAGTAGGTATTCTTGATTCAAAACAACAACAACAACAACAAAATCCCCACAGAATAGTAGAGAATGATACCGCCACTACAAATTTAAGATGACTTCAGAGAGGCCTTCAGGACAACTTGTTAATCCCCTGACTTTCCTTAGCATCTCTCTCTTTTTCTCTCCAGCAACTATCCAGAACTTCCAACAGTCCCTGTAAATTCACCATTCGCCCCTGACTCTTCACTCTTAGCTTTCACTCTCAGGAGATGTTGCCCGAAAATGCAAAATGAATATCAAGGTCAGAAAGTATGAATTCCCTCAGTGTCTGGTTCTCATTACTTTCTTCCATGGACTATTTTTCTCCTGCCTTCTATCCAAGCCTAATTTTCCATCTGGTGCTCTACAGCTCAACCTGTCTTCTTCAAGATTTTCTTTCAGCAATTTTCAGTTCTTTTAATCTCCAATTTGTTTTTCTCACTGGCTCATTTCCATTTGGTCTGAAAACTTGTAAGAATGTTTTCCTTCTTTACAAATATTCCAATCATAATTCTGTGTGCTTTTCTATCTCTTGATGTCACTTCATTGAAGTCTATAATTACTGCCTTTTTTTCTGATTGTAAAGGTTCATATAAAATATTTTTAAAACACAGAAATGTATAATTATATAAAAGTTGCTGCAATCCTATGGTCCGGAAATAATCATTTGGGTGAACTTTTAATCATATTGTTATATTTCTTCCAGTATTTTATTCTATTCATTTATATGTGTGGGATGTTTTATTTTGTAACAGAATTTTAGTTTATGTAAATATTGATTAAATTCTAATAGTTTCATTTAATCATACCAACAGTATTATGTTTGTCTCCAAGTACTTTTCAAAAACTACTATTCATGGCTGTGTGTTAGTCCATTATTACTATAGCACACATTATTTTTATACTGTAATGTTAACAATATTTTATAATAATTGTAAGTTTGATAGACAAGTATATTTAAATCTGTATTACTTTGATCATTGGAAAGTTGGATTTTATCTGTATTTACTGGCTATTTTGTTTATCTTCTTTTACAAAGTGACTATTATTTTTTACCCACTTTTCTATTTATTTATTAACTTATCTATATTTAGTGTATTAATCCTTTTTTATATGTGTACCAGTAATTTTCTAATTTATTATGTGTCTTTTCATTTTATTTATGAAGTTATTTATATACAATGCTTTTTAACTTAAATTATCAATTTTTTTAGGTTTATTCTGTTGCTTTTTTGCACAGTACATCATTCCTCTTCCAGAAAATCTACTTAATTTTCTTTTCCATATTGCCCTCAATTGTTTACATTTAACTCTTTCACATCCCTATAATTTATTCCTGTTTACAGTATAAGGAGTAGTCCAATTTAACTTGATTTTTTCTATAATAATAATCAAGGATGCCAGCAGCATTTATTAAATCATTCCTGTCTCCACTAACTTGTAATATCATCTTTATCATATATTCTATTGGGTCATCCTGGTATCCCTTTCTTGCTCTTTTGCCACATTTTTCACTATCTCAAACAGACTGTGTTCCACATTCCCTTATTAATAGGCTTCTAGCACTTGCAGTAGGAGACACTAGTTTGATAGACAAGGGAAGAGAGGAGCAAAGGCATTTTCTCCCTCTTTCTACCTTGGCTGGTATGTTGGGCAGAGGTTATATTTTTTTCTTTGGCTCTTGTCCCTGCTTTGACAGACCCATCATAACTTCCCCTAGATGACCCAGACCCTGGACATAGGGGACACTCCACTCCCTCACTTTGAACAATCTATTGTTGTTCATCTTTGGGTGGTTTCTCAGTCACTTCTCACCTGTATAACCATATCCCATTAATATTCTAATAGATACACTTACATGAGTAAACATAAATATATATAATATTTATTGAAGAATTATTTGTACTAGTAAAAAATGAAAAAGAACTAAATAAATTATGATATATTTATATAATGGGATACTCTAGGTCTTTATTAAAATATGGGGAATGCACAGCTCTGAGAGCATAAATTGCTATACTGTAATTATTTTTGAAAACTCTTTGGCAGTATCTACTAAAACTAAATATATGAATACCTTATCAACCAGCAATTCCACTTCTAGGTATATTTCCAACAGAAATTTGTGTATATTTTTACAAAAAGACATGTACAAGGAAGTTCTCAGCAGTTCTGTTTGTAACATTTTCAGTCTGGATATAATTCAAATATCCACAAAAAGAGAAATATATAAATTGTATTATATTCAGATAATGTGATATCACAATCAGAAAAAAAGCCACACCATTAAATGACTCTCTTAAATGTAATGTTGAGTATAAGAAACCAGACACAAAATATCACCACATGATTGAATTTATAGAAAGCTCAAAAATGGGTAATACTAGTCAATGCCAAAAAAAACCGAAAACAGTGGTTACCTTTGGGAGATCATGATTAGAAAGGGGCATGAGAAAGGGATGATTTCTGTACTCCTTTATATTTATAATCGACTTTTTTTAAGTTTAAAAATGTATAAGGTAGATCCATATGTATTGATGTAGAAAGATATCCAAATTATGCTGCTAAGTTAAATAAAATAGTTGCTGAAGGGTATGTACAGAAAGAGTCCATATGTGTAAAAAAAGCATGTATGTGTGTGGGTACAAATATATATTCATGTGTGAATGCACACATGTATACACATACACACATATAAGAAAGAGAGAGTAAGGAAAGAGTAAGAGAGAGACTTCATTAGATTCTTTTTTCCTATAAATACAAAATACTTTTACAACTAAAAAAAAATTGTTAGTAAAAAACTCAATGGAATATTTGTGTTAATTTGCATTAACACGATAAATTAATTTAGAAAAATAATTCTACCTTATAATAAAGTTTTCCTATCCAGAAATATGGTTATCTTGCCATTTGTTCAATTCTTCTATTATATGATCCAGTCAAGATTTTTAACTTTCTTCCTCTAAGTCCTACATGGCTCTTGAGAGGTTATTCCTATGCAATATTTATTTATTATTGCTCTTATGAATTCAATTGTTTAATATCTAATTTCCTCTAAAGAGACATCTACTAACCTTTTATCTACTTCCTTATTTTTCATTTATTTCTAACCTGCTCAATCCTGATGAAGCTGTTCTGGCAGAGATTATCAGTTGCCAAGTATAACAGATGGCTTCCTTTTTTTCCGCATGACACATTTAGATAGTTATTAATTTATTAATTCAACAAATATTTGTTGATCACTTGATGTATGCTGGTGACAGTGCCATACACTGTAGGTTCAAAGATGAGCACAAGCTCTGATCTCAAATTGCTTTTACCTTTATAGAGCAAACTATAAATGAGAGCTTGCAGCACAGTATGCAATGTGCTAAAGTAGAGAAAAACACCAGATTCTATGAACACACATTAGAGAGGCACCCAATCCAGGCTTCAGTTATTAGGAAACACTTCCAGAACAGATGCTGTGGAATTGAAACCTAAGTCTTATGAGGTAAAGATGAAAATGAAGAATATTCTAGCCATGGGTAAAATTATTTCATAATCTGGCAAAGGTCAGAATCAAGAGAAAGATTAGCATATTTTAGCATATTCATAGAAATTCCAGTAATTCAATATGGTTGAATATAGAATTTGAGGTAGGTAAATATCGAAAGTTAAACTAAAATGGTGAGTAGAGAGCAAATCATAAGGTCTTCAGTAACATTCTCGCTCAGTGACAAACCACTAAATGTATTAAAGATAGGGTCTGATATGTTCAAATCTGCATTTTAGAGAACTGAATTTAGCTTCATTTTGAAGAACAGATTGAAATAGCAGGGGGAGGAGGACTGGAAGTAAGAAACCCTACTCATTTAAGTAATCTGGACAGGGGGACTGAGGAAAAGTATTAGAATTCCAGAAGCCTATAAAGAAGTGAAAGCAAGATTTGACAGTTAACTGGTGGGAGAGGGAAGAGGAGAGGGAAGTCAAGGGTGAAAGCAAGATAAACAGAGTGGATTGTGGCTCTGTTCACTAAATGAGGCAAAGGGAAGAGAGGGCAATTTTGAAAGAACCAAGAGTGAAGTGATGGCCAGTTTAGTTGGAGACACGTGGGGTTTGAGATGCTTGTACAACACAGTGGGAGGCCATGGGATGCATAGGACTGGTCTTCAGGAGACATTCAGGAAGGAGAGCCAGCCTGGAGAACCATGAACCTTTGGCAAGTGAAAACACGGGAGAGGATGAGATCACAGAGGGAGGGAACACAGACCAGCAGTTACAGGACAGAATGCTCAGTCCATTTGGGTATGGACCTTGCTATTGCTACTTGCTAACTCTGAGATCATAATTCAATTATTTAATGTCTCTGTAAAATGGAGATAATAATATCTGCCTTATAGGATTTTATAAAGATTAAAATATCATGTATAAAAATCACTTAAGAATTCAAGAAAAGTTTAGTTATGATTACTATTGTTGTGGTTGTCACAAGTTTGAAGACAGACTTTCATGACCTGTTACCATTTTATTTTATTTTATTTTTAAACTTATTTAGAGACAAAGTCTTACTCTGTCCCCAATGTTGGAGTGCAGTGGCATGATTATAGCTCACTGCAGCCTAATACTTCTGGGCTCAAGCAATCCTCTCACCTCAGCCTCTTGAGTCCCTGGGAGCATAGGCATGCACCATCTTGCTTGGCTATTTTTTAAAATTATTATTATTTTATAAAGAGGAGGTCTCACTATGTCGCCCAGGCTGGTCTCGAATTCCTGGGCTCAAGCGATCCTCCCACCTCAGCTTCCCAAAGTCTTAAGATTGCAAAAGTGATCCACTGTACCAGCTAACCTGTCACTATTTTAAAAAAAGAAAAAAAAAAAAAGGTAATGAAGAAGTCTGAAAAACAACAGCCAGGAGGTCAGAAGTTTAGGGGGGGATAAAGTAACGTTGCAAGATAAGGTAATGTTGCATAAGTCTAAAGGGATTGGGGGAGAGGGAAATTTCAAAAGGAAAAAGTAGGCAACAATTTACAGTGCAGTGATAGAGGCAAGTTAAATAAGAATTTATTCAACACACCCTGAAGCCCATGAATGACAAGAATGTGAAGCATGGTGGGAGTCACTGATTGTAATGGTAAACGTTTTGTGTCTTAATAAGCATAAATTCATTCATGTCCTAGAAACAAAAGCCAGAGTACCTTAGGCTGAAGAATAAATAGAAGGTGAGGACAATGAAGATGGTATTTATAGTCAGTGAGGGTGAAAAGAGAAAGAAGATGGGAGTTGAGGAAGAACAGATGAGGAGAAAGGTTGGCTGGCTGTTAATAAAGTAGTAGAGGTATGAGCATGTACATGCCGATAGGAAAAAAACTTGTGGTGAGAGTGGTGGGAGTGTTGGAGAAAAAAGAGTGGTAACAGTACAGAGTAAAGGAGGAGGTAGAATAAGATGGGATTAAGGATACAGGAACAGGAAGGGCCCTGGGCAGAGGCGGGACATCTTTAGGGGGGAAGGAAGGAAAGGGAATGAGCAAAGGGGAGAGGTTGTTTGAAGAAAGTTCCATCTGATATGGTCTGTTTTCTCTGTAGGTTGCTCTGAGTGAAGTGTGAAACAAAGAGCTCAAAGATTTGAGGAGAAAGAAAACTAGAAAAAAAATGCTGTGGGAATTGAAAAAGGAAACCAATAGAGGATACTCAGAAAATTTTCCACATAGCGTTTACAACCCGAGTATGGTTGAAACTGACAATTTGTCAGACTTCAGTTTGTTGGTTTGTACTAGTTTTCTTCCGCTGTGTTTAGTAGCCCAGGAAGGAGAATGGATCAAGTGGGCATTGAAATTGACTTAAACTTTGGTTTTGCGGGTGGATTCAGGGGAAGGAAAAAATATCAAGAGTTGAGAGAACTGGCAAGAAGAAGGTTCGAATGTTGAAGCAGAAAGTGAAGAAAAGAGGGACCCATGGAGAAAAACAAAGGGAGCAAGAAATTTTAGATCCTAACGGGGTTGAGGAACTAGAACTAAGAACTAGAAGGATAAGGGTTTCTCATCTGAGAGCAGGTTGTGAATATTTTGGGAAAGGAGCACATTCTGATGAAAATATGGGGTGGGTTGGAGGCATAAAAGTGCCTACCTGAAATGGAATGGATTTGGAGATTATTGGTGTAGAAAAAAAACCAAGCTAACAAGAAACGAGGCTGTACACTGGGAAGCCCAGTGGTCACTAAAGTTACCCTAAATCATTACAGGAATAGAGATAGTAATAACGATGCATGTTGAATCAAAATATATAATGAATGCAATGTAGTAACAGGAGAGTTATGAGAGCAACAATGCTAATACTGCAAAAGTGTTATGAACATCAAAGGCAGAAAGAGGATTAAAAGTCCTATGCCTGAATGTGGCATTGAGATGAGAATATTGACCTTCTCAGGGTGGGAAAAATAGGTGGCACTTGATTAAGACAGCTGCTAAAGAAGACTATTTTCATTGAAGGACAGGACATGGGATCAACAGTCTATAAAGAGGGTAAAGACATAGAAAAGAGAGATCAAATAAAATAAGCATTGTTGAAGGTGGTATGGAAAGGTTTTAGCTGTGGTGGGGCCAGGGAGAAGAAGTCTTTGCATATGAGAATGAGAATACAAAACCAAAACACACCCTGAAGCCTGTGAATGACAAGAATGTGAAGCATGGTGGGAGTCACTGATTGTAATGGTAAATGTTTTGTGTCTAAACTATTGAAATAAACCCTTGACTGGCCACTCTGCTTCCAGTTTTGTTCCTTTACACTTATTTTTCATGATGTATCTGGATTATATTATAAAAGCAGAATTCTAATCCTATCATTCATTCCCCTGATTAAAATCCTCCACTGTTTTCATCAAATCTACACTGCTAATTGCAGACTCCTAAAATTAGCATTGTATACAAGTTTCTCCAATTAGCTGGCTCCAGTCCACCTTCCCACTTGGTCTCTCCTGCTACAGTGAACTACATGTTAGTTCTCCAAACTCCACATACTCGAAATACAGACAAGGGAAAAAGAACATTCCATGTGGAATCAACAATTTGAAGAGAGGCATAGAGATGGGTGCATTCCGAAATGTCAAGAGATGTAATTTAACTGGACTACAAAATATAATTAGATAATAAAACATGAAAAACATAAGGATTTTTCACAGCTATGACTCTCGAGTAAAGTACTGCCTCTTTGAAATGTCTTAGAAAATAGGTGCTGTCAATTTTTCTCAAGGAGATTAATCTTATTTTTACTAGGATACACTTGTCTCATGTTGCTTTTAGTAATTACTGTGCACGTGACCTTTTCTTCATCTTTCTAAGTTTCCTACAGTCATTTCTTTTTTTGATGTTGAGAGGCATATTGGTTAAGAAATACTCTTCACAGCATGTAACTCATAACAGGCACCTTGCAAAAATGTGTGTGAGTTTGTATATTTTTCAAAGATAATGAGGAGAAAGATTTAAAATCTGCTCAAATGTTTTCTGGCAAAATGTACACGAATCGTGCCAAAAGGAATTGCATGTTGCATGCCTTCAATCTGTTTTTGAAATATTTGTAGATGCAGGCAACATCTGTTCCACTGGACAGAGATGTACTATAGTGCTAATAACTTTAGAAAGATCTGATTTTAAAAGTTTGTACTTGGAAATTAAATATTTTTCAAACAGATACGTGTTGAAGTTCTCTTCTACATAAACTTTAAAAAAATTAATCACAGGCATAATAAAGAAAATATTTCACAATATAAACCAAAGTCTGAAACTAAGGAATTTTTTTTTTTTTAGTGGATTTAATCATATGTTAAATATGCCTAGTGGCAAAATGCAATATTGCCGGTCTGCTCTGCTAAGCATAGATGGGTAGGGGAGAGGGAAGAAGAATGAAGGGACCTAACTATAACTATATTAAAAGAAGTTCAATAGTGGGCAAAAAGCAAAAGCTGTGTGATCTTATGAGGAAATGAATGTGAGCAAAAACAAAATCCAAGACTATGAAAAATGATGAAAAAGTATCACAGATCTGCAAATAAAAAGGCAATGATTCAGTGGAGCTTCTGGTCAGCACACGTTAAGACTCCACCTGGTTTGCAATTAGCGGACATTGTGCAACAGCAACAATCAGATTAATCAACTGGAGTAATGTTGTTCCAGAGAAGTATTTCTCTGACTTAAACTCTCTGAAAATGATATTATCTGTTTTTTTTTTAAAGCAAAATTCATCTGTTTCACAGTGTCTCACTGATAAATTACATGAAACTGATAGACATTTCTTTTATGGCATGGAGGAATGTCTTTGACAATGCGCTGATTGTCATTAAGCAGTATTTTTCAAATTTTAGGGAGCCATCAATTGCCGGGTCATAAAATCCATTTGAGCAAGACATGACATTTTTTAAATAAAAAATAACAGAACAGAAAATATAAAATAGCATCACAAATAGTAGTAAGAACTGTTTGGTTAAAATTTTGTTTCAAATGTGTATGTGTGAGACCAACGTGAAATGTGTTATTTATTATAGATCACAATCAAAAAGGTTTGAAACTCCCTGTCAAAGGGAATATTACCATGGAAAATGTTGTACTTACTCCTCTTTGGAGGTTAGCCTAGTTACAATTTGGTCTAAAGAGCAGATTTATGTCAGAGAAGATCACAAGCCAGATAAAATATTTGGTATTACAGATTCCCCTAAGGGACAGAAGTACAGAGAAGTCAAGTTGACTAAGGAACAATCTCAGGGAGGTGACAGATGGTGAAGACAAGGTTGCAACAAGCAACCTCTTACAACTGGAAGAGACCTGACTGGGCTTTGGATGAAGATGGGGATCTCTGTGATCCTCCATAGACCATTCAATCTACTTATTTAAAGTACAAAAGGAAATTATATATATAGCAAGGTAATAGTTAGCTGATTTTATAAGCAACAAGGAAGGCATACCTTATTAAAATAATAAGCCGTGAAATCAGTATTTCAAGGTTCTACCGGTATCAGTTGCCAGATGCTACACATTTCATGTGGTTTCAGAATTCACATGCCTAAGGCAGGGAACATAAACCAGCATATCTGGTGAGTTGATAAGCCACTGTTGTATAATTGGATGACAAATATAGTAGTACTTTGCTTATCTAGCCTGATCAAAAAATGAGAGGCGAAGAGACTTGTAGAGATGATTAACCTGGGGAGGAGAATGATTTGGATAGAAAACACATTAGGATAGAGGGTTGACTTTCACTGTTACACTTTTGCAACATTTGAATTTTAAACTATGTACATTTTGCCAGTTGAAAAAAATGATAATGTGCACTTAGGAAAATATGTGTCTCAAACTAGTGAACTTTTTCGATAAACTAAGTTAAGCTCTGTATGCAGACACCTGTTGATTGTTTAGCCAATAACTATTTTCCTGGATACTTTTTGCTAAAAATCTTAAATTAGCTCTTGGTTCTTGGTGGTATTATATCCAAGTCCCAGAAGATGAATCAAGATTTAGCCTACACTAAACCAGAGATGGAACTGAGGTGGGCCACTGAGAAGTTAAGTATGCTGAGGTTTCTAGGAATGAGTTCCCTCTCTGATTCTGAGGAAAGATTCCTCTGAGCCCTACCCATCTATCCCCTCTTTTCTCTTTGCACTTGATGTGAAATTATAAGAAGCTGCAGCAGCAATATAATGCTCATGAAGGTGAGGACTGGGGCAGTAGAGAAACACTTGACCTAGCACCCCGATATTGTAGCTCAGTTAGTTCAACTCTATAATTGCTTCTATCCAAAAATCCTGAGAGTAAACATTAAGGTCTCTTGTGGTTTAAACTTCTGTTAGTTGGGCTTTCATTAATTTCAGCTAAACTGTAATCCACTGCTGACTGATACAAATGGAAATGTATTTTTTAGATTTAATAATTTAATTTGGAACCTTTTATAAAACATTTATCTACTGAAATTAAATAGAATACATTGATTTCCATTTAACTTTCATTTAATGATTTGGTATTGTCATTATTAGCATAAATTATTAGACTATAAAAGACAAAAAGAAATACAGATACGCGTCCTCTTCATTGTAAATACTTAAGGACAGGCACCGTATTTTAGTCATCTTTGTATCGCTGATAATGCAAACATAATGATAATGCTTTGCATGCAATGATGGTCACTTATGAATTAAGTATTTGTTAATTACACACTACATTAAAATACTGAAAATGCATATCTAGCTCATCATCTCTAACTCCAAATCACTAGAGATTATAGATATATACATATCCACATATATATGTGTGTATATCCATATATAACATATATACTTAAGTGTATCTATACATTCCATGTACCCTTATACCATATATATGTAGTATTCTATATATATTATATGTATTTTATATGTATAGAATAATTTCCTAGGAGTGCTGCTGTGCTGGAAAATAAAGAGTGCTGTCAGCATAGTAGAAATTTTGAGGAGTCCCTAAGACAAAACAAATAGAATCAGGTTGGTAGAAGCACCCACAACTTTAAAGTACAGAAGAGACTGCTGCATAGAAGAGTGTGACTCCACACACACAAACATGGAGAGAAAGTCTAAGAGAAGAATCCGAAGGCAATTATTAAAGTACAAATACACCTTTCAGATTGGCTCCTTCCCCCTTTCCTTTTTGTGCTGAGCATTGAGAGGAAAAATATTTATCTACAACTAAAGCAAGAAAAGTAGGCATGCTTGTGTATACACACAATCTCTAAACACAAGAAATGTTGATCAAAATTAGCTTTCATAGACTGGTCACCTCAAATACACAGATAAGAATATTATTAGAAATTATAAAACATTTGAAGAAAAACCAGTATGAAAGGAAGAGCAAATAATTTTAAAGAAACAAATTTTTTTTTAAAATTTGAGTTGAATTCTCACTCTGTCGCCCAGACTGGAGTGCAGTGGCACGCTCACGGCCACCTCAGCATCGACTTGCTGGACTTGGGCTATCCTTCTGTCTCAGCCTTCCAAGTAACCAGAACTACTGGCGCACGCTACCATGCCCGACTAATTTTTTATTTATTGTAGAAACGAGGTTTCGCCAAGTTGCCGGGGTTGGTCTCGAATCCTCGGGTTCAGGCAATCCACTCACCTCTAGCCTCCCAAAGTGCTGGGATTACAGGCTGAGCCACCAAGCCCAGCCTACAATTATCTAATGTAAGTGTCTGAAAGGACTGATATGAGGAAAACCAAAAACAAAAGGGTAATTAAAGAGAGTGCACAAAGTTGAATAAATGCACAGAAGATTTTTGTTTACAATGGGCCATCTAATGCTAGTAAGCAGGATAGATGAAAAAAGACAACTATCTAGAGCCACTTGGAAAAATTCTAAGGAAAAAAAGGTAATTTGAAAATCCTTAAATCTTTAAGAAAATGAAGCAAAACATTTAAATTACAAAAAGATAAAACTCAGGTGGTAGACTTTTTTTGGTAAAAGTAGATATCAAAAGACAATGTAATAATTCTGAAATGTCCCGAAGGGGGAAGATGTCTAAAACTAAAAGTTTAGGCAATCAAAAAAATTCATAGTAGGAGGAAAATATTGAAAAACTAGAAGGCAAAACAAATGTATTTATAACAAGAAAGTTTGAAAAGTTTAAACATTTTAAAAATTATGGCCCCCAAAAAAGCTCAGACATACCGGTAACAGAACAAATATGAGTGGGATATGTACTTCTATTAAAAGTCAGAGATTTTCAAATTGAGTAAAAACAAATAAATATATATCTAAATGAATGGTGTATACAAAATATCTATCTAAAACAACTGGCACAAAAATATTTGAAAAGAAAAAACGGAGGAAAACATATCAGAAAACTGCCATCAAACAGAAAGAAAGCAGGTATAAAAGTATCAGTAGCAGACAAAACAGCAATCATGACAAAGTAATAAAAGAAAAAAGGATATTTTATAAATATAGAATGAATAATATAATAAGAATGTGTGTTCCTTATCTTTTAAGTTCTTAACAGGAATATGCAAAGCAAAAACTGAGAGAAATACAGGTAAAAATAATAAATACACTAGTTTGCATTCCCACCAGCAGTGTAGAGGAGTTCCTTTTTCTCTGCATCAGAACTCAAGTCATTCTACAAAAAAGGAACCTGCACATGCATGTTTGTTGCAGCTCTATTCACAGTAGCAAAAACATGGAACCAAACATGCTGCCCATCAAAACTGGACTGGATTAAAAAAATGTGGTATATATACACTATTGAAGGAATATATGCAGCCATAAAGAAGGACAAACATATGGACTTCACAGCAACTTGGATAGATTTAGAATCTATCATACTCAGTGATCTATCACAGAAACAAAGATCAGAGTACCATATGTTCTCACTCATAAATGGACCTTGAACAATTATCATAGTACTATAAGAAAGGGATTGGCAGAAGTGAGAAACTGCCAGAGGAGAGAGGGA
The DNA here is from genome assembly GCA_963574415.1 of Tarsius wallacei. NCBI lineage: Eukaryota > Metazoa > Chordata > Mammalia > Primates > Tarsiidae > Tarsius > Tarsius wallacei. Next base: position 18,015 of record CAUYQG010245438.1, read on the forward strand.
CAAACCTTACCAGCAAGGGTACCTGCATAATGAATATTTGCATACCTAACACTGAATTGTATCCCACATCTTTAAAAGAAAAAAAGAAAATAATAAATGCAAAGTAATTAAAGTCAGAAGCTTTAACATCTTGCTAATAATTTGACAGATGAAGTAAACTAAAAATAATTAAAGCTGGTTAGAATTCAAAAGCACAGACAGACCAGGTACAATGGCTTAAACCCGTAATCCAAGCACTTTGGGAGGTTGAGGTGAGAGGATCACTTGAGCCCAGGAGTTTGAGACCAGCCTGGATAACATAGCAAGACCTTGACTCTACAAAAAAGTCTAAAAATTAACAGGGCATGGTGGCACTGGTCTGCAGTACCAGCTACTCAGGAGGCTGAGGCAGAAGGATCACCTGTGTCCACAAGGTCAAGGTGGCGGTGAGCTGTGATTGTGCCACTGTACTCCAGCCTAGGTGACACAGTGAGACCCCCAACTCAAAAAGAAAAAATTAAAACAATTTTTTTTAAAAAGCACAGACAATTACCAAAATAGTTTTATAAATAATGAATATATACAGATCTTGGTACCCAAAGCAACATTCATTAAAATTTAGTTCACAAAAGAAATTTCAACAGACAATATCCCTTGTTCTCAAAACAGTAAAATGATAGAACTGCTTTTTTGAGATTTTAGAAATTCTAGATTTTTTTAGAGCTAATAAATAGTTACAAGGCATTTTTAAAAAGAGAAATTTTTCTAAATCACTATAAGAGAATTATATAACCTTGATACTTAAACTAGACAACAATGGCGCACACACACACACACACACACACACACACACACACACAAACCATAGGCTAAGCTTTCTTTTAAATATAACTGCAAAACTTCTAAATAAAAATTTTAAAAATTAAATATAGCAGCATATTAAAGATTGGACTAATACAGGAATTCAAGGAAGGTTCAACACTATAAAAATGTTTTTAACAGCCGGGCTCGGTGGCTCAGCCTGTAATCCCGCGCCTTGGGAGGCTGAGGTGAGTGGATTGCCTGAGCCCGCGGGTTCGAGACCCGCCTGGGCAACTTGGTGAGACCTCATCTCTACAATAAATCAAAAAATTAGCCGG
>CAUYQG010245439.1:0-14283 GCA_963574415.1 Tarsius wallacei
CCTGCTGGGCTCCGGCGATCCTTCCGCCTCAGCCTTCCAAGTAGCTGGAACTACAGGCGCGCGCTACCACGCCCTGCTAATTTTTTGATTTATTGTAGAGATGAGGTCTCGCCAAGTTGCCCAAGCGGGTCTTGAACCCACGGGCTCAGGCAATCCACTCACCTCAGCCTCCCAAAGCGCGGGATTACAGGCTGAGCCACCGAGCCTGGCTTTTGGCTAGCTCTTTAAAATATGCCTAATTATTGCTCACCTTAGTTCCCCTCATCCAAGCTGTCCTCGCCTCCTGATTGGACTATTTCAGGAGTCTCCCAGTTGCCATTGTTTCCCATGCTCCCCATAGTCATATTCTCAACAGAGCAACCAGAATGATTCTAGTAAAATGGAAATCATTTCATGTCACTTCTCAGCTCAAATCTTCTCAGTAGTTTTCCATCTTACTCAGCGTAAAAGCCAAACTCATTACATAGTTTGATAGGCCTTGATGGTCTCTGCCCTCCCCTTGCCCTTCCTTCTCAGACTTCATCCCTTGCTTCTGCCTCAGGACTATTGCTGTTCTCTCTGCCTGAGATTCACCTTCATGTAGCTGATTCTCCCTCACTGCCTTTGGGCCTTGATTCAAGTGTCACCTTCGGTTAACTATTTTATGCCACCCTACTTCAGCCCAAGTTTTCATAACCCTCTTCTCAACCTGATTTTCTCTTTGGCATGTGGCCAGTTTTTTTTTTGGTTTTTTTTTTTAACATATGACACATTCTTCTAACCTAACTTGCTTTTCTGCCAGCTTCTCCCCATTACAGTGTGAAACCTATGAGTATATTTTTTCTGGAGCGGGATGTCTGTTTGGTTCACTGTTGTATCATCAATACTTAGAACGATGCTTCACCTATTAGTGTAAGCACTCAGAAAATATTTGTTGAGAGAATGAATTAGAATCATTGGCATTTTTAATTTAAATATGGGTGCCCCAGGGATTGTGATTTAATTGGTATGAGGTATAACCCGAGTGTTGGTATTTTTTGAAGACTCCCTGGGTGATTCTAAAGTGGAACCAGGGTTGCAAACCACTACTTCCAGATCTTAACTCTGTTATTTTTCTCTTTCTTGAGATTTTTACCTTTCTGGCAAATGCTGTTGCATTTCTTAGAAAATCTATTAGTCGCCACACTTAAATTGCACTGAATGGCCTCAGTGGAATTTGTGCTATGTGTGATAGTAGATTAGGGTGAGAATTGGAGCATCTTATTAGAGTAGATGCTGTGGACATTCATCCCTGTATGACCTGGACTGAACGTTGATGAGGCAGCAAAGACCCCATATTGCAGACTCAAGTGTGTTCTTTGTTAATTTCCCAGTTGAGTGTCAGACTTTGGTTTTTATATTTGACAAGGGAGAAGGGATTTGAATCTGGCTAATTATAAACTTCATTTGCCTAAATGGGCTATGTGCTTATATGTCATACCCCCACCCAGAATGTTCACCTGCCCACTGTCTACATTCTCTCCATCCCTTAAGGCCCAGTGGAAGTCTCATTCCCTTTGCAAAATCTTCCACTCGGTTCCCTGGCTGGTAGCCTCCCCCAGGGTGCCTGGCATATTCACTTGCTGTCTAGCATATATTGCTTTCTAGGTGAGTCTTTTGGTAGAGGTGTCTGCTTCATTGTTTAAATCCCCTCCCAGGCTTGACTGTGGTCTTTACACTAGGCCATCCTTTTCACCTCTCTGTGTCCCCAGCAGCAAGCAGTGAACGATGTTGATGGATTGGTTAAACCATTCTTGTTTAATGTATTGGCAGCAGCTAAGCTCCATTGCCTAGGGAAAGGGATGTCCTCTCGGCATAATTAGGATTATACCCTTCATAAACACCCTGGCATTGTTCACTCCGGTTTATCATTGATCTGTATCACTCTTATTTTATGACTTTTTAAAAAAACGGAATGCATAGCTTTTAAGATTTAAAATCCCAAGTGGTCATTATACCCTGTTTGAAAATGACGTACTCAAGAAAGCTCAGATACAATCACATTTGGCTTTATTTTCCAAACCAGATTCAAAGAAATAAAATTTAAACTGCTGAGAGGAAGCTCCAAGACAGGGCAAAGGGGCCACTATACAGGGCCCTCCTCTCTCTGTCTCTTTTTGTAGTAGTGGCTTTTTTATTATAGTCTCATAATCAAGTTAACATTCTTCATTTCAACAGCCTGGGAGATCAGGTAACTTGATACACTGGAGTAGGAGGAAGCTTTAGAAACTAAGTTCTTAACACCTTTGTGGCCTTTTGAAGCCCTCAGTGTGGGGAAAAGTGATGTCATGGTGAGACAGGAAATGTTATAAAGCTGTAAAATGTCATAAACCGATTTCCATCTGGCTGTAGGTGTATAAGAAACAGCAAAGAAAAGCACACTGTGTTTTTATCCAAGGGGGATAAGGTTACCAGACCAGTATATTATGGGAAAGCTGTTGACTTAGTGTGTCCAGGCTTTTCAGCAGGGTGTTTGGATGGTCCCAGTCCCATGCGATGTCTTTGTGGGCAGGATGGAGCAATGTGGACTAGACAGTAGCGGCACATGGTAATTTGTGGCTGACCTGCTAAATGCCTGCTCAATGGAGTGGTGGATTGGTGTCCACCCAGAGAGAGAGTCAAGCACAGTTCTGCCATTGGCTTTCTCCTGCTCCTGGTCAACATTTTTGTCAATGACTTGAATAAAAATGAGGATGACATGTTTATCCCATTTGCTCGTGACCCAGATCTGGGAAGCACAATGACCTCATTTCACACCAGAATCAGAATCTAAATGGACTTACAGGCTAAGCCAAGCCTTGCAAAAGTCAGCCAAGGGACTCAAGTAAAGGTCCTGCACTTATGTCTGAAAAAAACAACTGCGTTTATTATGGGATGGTCAGGAGCCTGTTTTAACAGCAGCCTTTGTGTAAAAGATGGAGGCATGTCATGAGACTGTGTGATCCGTGTGCATCTACATCGTGATGTGACTCTTAAATAAAGGTGAATCCCAGCTGTGAGGGGCCCAGGGACAGAGCGTTGACCTCAGCACTAATCCCACACATCTAGACTGCCATGTGCTGCTCCAGGCAGCACACGTCTAGAGGCAAGAGTCCAAGATGAGGGAGTCAGTGGAAGAGATTTGCAGGAAAGAAAATGGCTGCCTTCTGTCTTACCCTTTCCAATGCATACTCTTTTCCCATACCCTAAGGAACCGTCACCTTATCTACTTTTTTGCCTGTACTCTAACTTCCCTATCTTCTTTCCTTTAGCCGCCTTCACCCTCCAAAATCTCTACTCAAAATAAGCTCAACCATCTGCATTTTCTGCCCCTGTGTCCCAGCTACTGAAGCATTTCAATGAAATAAAAAATCAGGCTGGATGTGGTGTCTCATGCCTATAATCCCAGCACTTTAGGAGGCTGAGATGGGAGGATTGCTTGAGTCCAGGAATTTGAGATCAGCCTGGGAAACATAGCAAGACTACATGCCCTCCATCTCTACCACTCCCCCCAAAATTAGCCAGGTAACGTGGCACACACCTGTAATTCTAGCCATTCTGAAGGCTGAGGTGGGAGGATGGCTTGAACCCAGGAGTTCGAGTCTGCAGTGAGCTATGATTGAGCCATTGCCCTCCAGCCTGGGTGACAGAGCGAGAGACCCTATATCTAAAAATAAATAACAATAAGAAGAAATCACCCAGCTATTTGGATTGATGCAATTGCAGAAACATGGTCTCTAAGCTCATCAGACCCATAGGCTGGTAGACAGGTGGACAGTCTGTCTACAGGCCTGCAGTCTCCCCTGCGACTATTTTACACCTCCCTTCCCTCTCAAGCTTCTACTCCGCTGTCTTCTCCCTCCCCTCAGCAAGGGACCTTCATGTTTCTCCTCAGAGGTACGACCAGTGGAAACCCCCTCCATCCTGCTCCATCACTTACAAAGGATCTATTTCCACACTCAGTCTTCACACTTTCCTTCCCACCTCTGAGAAAATGACCCTCATTTTATCACAGATGTCCCCCTGGAATGCAGGAGACTATCTCCTCGCCCTTCTTGACTGGTCACATTGGATCAGTAGATTTGGTCCTTTCTGTCTGTGTCTGTGTCTGTGTTTGCTCTCCACCATGTTTCAATCTCTCTTTAATGAAGACCGCTTTGCCCTGATATCGTTAACAATCAAATGGTTTGAAAATTTGACCTGTGTGGGCTGTTTCCACTTCTTTAATCTCTCATTAATTCCACGATGGATCATGCAGTCTGATTTAGCTCCCAGTGCACTGAAATGCCCTTGCCATGTTTACTAATGGGCCTCTTCATCTACATCCTGTGGAATCTTTTCCATACTGACTTCAGTTGGCACTGTTGACCAGTTGTTCTTTTATGAAACGCTCTTCTGGTTCTCTGACACCACTTCTCTCCTCCCACCTCTCTAAGAAATACTTAGTCTTAATCTTCTCTCTGAGCTCCTCTCCATGAAACCCTTCAATTAATTAATTAATTAATTGAAGCAGAGTCTCACTCTGTCACCCAGGCTAGAGTACAGTGGCATGATCAGGGATCAGCACAGCCTCAGACCCCTGGGCTTGAGCAATCCTCCTTCCTCAGTCTCCCAAGTAGCTGGGACTATAGATGTACCACCACACCCTACTAATTTTCTTATTTTTTGTAGAGAGAAGAGCTCTGTATGTTGCCCAGGCTGGTCTCAAATTCCTGGGCTCAAGCAATATGCCTGCCTAGGCCTCCCAAAGTTCCAGAATTATAGGTGTGAGCCACCGGGCCTGGCCCCTTTTATTTTTGCAACAACCTTTATTTCCCTTCTACTTTTTTTATTGGATTTTTTTTTTTTTTTTTTTTGTGAGTTGGAGTCTCACTCTCTCACTCTGTCACCCAGACTGGAATGCAGTGGCACGCTCCCAGCCACCGCAGCCTCAACCTGCTGAGTTCCGGCGATCCTTCCGCCTCAGCCTTCCAAGTAGCCAGAACTACAGGTGCACGCTACCATGCCCAGCTCATTTTTTAAAAATTTATTTATTGTATAGACGAGGTCTTGCCAAGTTGCCCGGGTGGGTCTTGAATCCGTGGGCTCAGGCAATCCACTTGCCTTGGCCTCCCAAAGTGCTGGGATTACAGGCTGAACTACCGAGCCCAGCCTGGATTTTGTACTTTGCCTTTTAAGAAAAGATTTTTATCTCCTAGCCTTCCTTCCCCCACCCATGGCCAATTTGAGCCACTTCTTCAACTTCAACCACCACCTCTACAGATCACTCCCCAGTTGGTACCTTTTGCTCTCACCCTCCTGGACCCCAGCCTCAAGCATCCAGCATCTACCTACCATCTCCATGTGGACCACCATTACCTGCTCCAAAGCAACATGTCCCAAGCCATGCCCACCGCTTTCCCCACATGAACCTGTTCCTCTTCCTTGTTCCATAGCTTGGCTGATGGCAGCCCCATTCAACCAGCCCCACCCAGACCAGAAATTCAGTCTCATCCTCATCTCTCTATGGTTCTGTACCCTTTGCATATGGGAAGCTTGCAACTACTATCCACTGGGTGACCAAATACATAACCTATTTCAAAGCCTTTTTAATTTTTATTTATTTAAGTCAGGGTCTCACTCTGTCACCCAGGCTGGAGTGCAATGGCACGATCAGGGCTCAGGTGATCCTTCCGCCTTAGCCTCCCAAGTAGCTGGGACTACAGGTGTACAACACCACGCCTGGCTAATTTTTTTTTAGTTTTTGTAGAGACAGTTCTGAGCCTGTTGTGTGTCTTATCCTCAAAAGGTCAATCCTGGGCTTTCTTTTACAAACTTATAAGAAAGGGAGATGTCATCTATTGTGGGAGAATTGACTTGGGGTATAGGAAGAATATTTACCTCATCTTTTTTTAATTTTTAATATTTCTTATTTTAGAGTTGTGGGGTACAAGTGGGGATTTACTACATAAGTAGCTTGCAAGCAGGTGAAGTGTGGGCTTCTCGCTGACCCTTTCTCCCCTTGATAGTGGACCGGGTACTCAGTGCACCTCCATATGCCTCTTTCTTCCTCCCTCCTTCCCTCCCTCCCGTAGCAGTGTCCAACGTCTGTCCATCCCACTCTTGTGCTAGTGTGACTAGTGTTCAGGGCCCGCTTATGTGTGGTACCTATGATATTCAGTGGTGCATATGAATACATGTGGAATTCAGTTCTCTGTTTCTGCAATCTTTCACTCAGTATGATGGTCTCCAGCTGCCTCCAAGTTACTGCGAAGGCCGTGATTTTGTTCTTCTTTATGGCTGCATAGTATCCAATCATGTATCACATATTCTTTATCCTGTCCACTTTTGGTGGGCATCTGGACTGGTTCCATGTTTTTGCTATTGTGAATAGTGCAGTAACAAACATGTGTGTGTCTTTTTGACAGAGTGATTTATGTTCCTCTGAGTGTATTATAAGAGACCTCATCTCTACAATAAATCAAAAAAATTAGCCGGACGTGGTAGTGCATGCCTGTAGTTCTAGCTACTTGGAAGGCTGAGGCAGAAGGATCGCTGGAGCCCAGCAAGTTGAGGCTGCGATGGCCAGGAGCGACCACTGCACTCCAGTCTGGGCGACTGAGTGAGACTCCAACTCAAAAAAAAAAAAAGAATCTTAGAAGAAAACGTAGGGGACACCCTCCTGGACATAGGAGTATTTGCCTCATTTTAATTTTTGCCTCTCCTACATTGTCCTGGAAAGAACCAGCGGTCTGATTAAAACAGCAGATATGCATCCAAATGGAGAGGTAGTCAGTCTGGGACAGTCACCTGGTGACAGAAAGGAGGCCAAGGGGCCATCTGAGCCAGGATCTGGAATCCAAGCTGTAGAGACACGACTTGCAGATAACCTGGGACTGGTTATTTTTAGAGTGCCGTTTAGCTGCCACTCTGGGAACTCTAAGGAGAACTTATCCTCTTACACACCCTAGGGTATGCGATTACCTTCTCCCTCTCTCACCTGAGCCTAACTCTATTGTTCGAATATTCAGAGAGCTTTCTCAGCCTGTGGGCCTGAGGGTACAGCAAGGCTTCAGTAATTAAAATCCAGCCATAATTCCCAAGCCTAAAGATGGATAAAAATAACCCACTCCCCAACAGCTTTTTTTTTTTTTTCAGAGAGATTCAGGAGCAAAAATGTAAATGTTGTAAATGCACAAGGTGCAGAGGGAAGAAGAATGGGGATGGAGTGGTAAGACTCCTGAGTGGACCAGACGCCAACATGCTGAGCTGTAGTTCAGACTGAGCTGTAGTTCAGACTCTGTCGTCCTGGGCTTTGGGACTCTAGGTGAGGTCGCTGGTCTTTTGAGGGCCTAGTTTCCTCACCCTTCCAAAGAAGCAATTATAGTTAATAATTCCTAAAGTCTCTTTTCTCTGTAAAAGAAAAAAAGTGTCCTGATATGCAGTTGGAGCTTCGTCATCCACATACTGCCTGTCTTCGTCTTTTTGGGTCACTGTCACAAAAATTCTAGAAACTAGGTGGCTTATACACAAAACATGTTTATTTCTGGATGCTGGGAAGTCCAAGATCAAGGTGCCGGCAGATTCAGTGTCTGGTGAGGGCTCATTCCCTGGTTCACAGATGGTGCCTTCTTGTTACATCCTCATGTGGGTCAAGAGACAGGGCAGCTCTCTGGGATCCCTCTTCTAAGGGCACTAATTCTCATCATGAGAGCTTTGCTTTCATGTCCTCATCACCTCCCCAAATGCCCCACGTTCTAATGCTGTCATCTTGGGGACTAAGATTTCAACATATGAATCTGGTAGGGGACACAGACGCGCAAGCCATTGACACAGCTTGTTACTTGAAAATGATCAGCTCTCTCCTGCCTCTCTCTACCAAAGACCCATTCATGTCCTCCGTGCCTTGGACCTCACCTTCTGTCTTAGATGAATAAATTCATCTACATTAAGCTATTCATAAAGAGTACTCTGTTTCTGTTAGGAATAAGTGCCATGAATATTAAACGACTTGCAAGACATGAAAAATGCAGTTTTCATTCCACCGACAGTGATTTCTTCCTCAGACTTTAGAGACCGTTTCTTCTACTCTCATATTTTATAAATGAACAAATCTAGGCCCAGAGAGGTGAGGCAGCTTACTAAGGGTCACACAGCACTCTTCAGTAGGACTTTTTTCCACTATCCCAAATGGCACGATACAGGCACTTGGCATTCAATGTTTAAAAGAAAATTATTGCATAATTTCCAAGAGATCTATTTTTAAACAGGAGGCTATTTCACCTTGGAATTTTTTTTAAAGAACAATAAATAAACAAGTGCACTAGATTTGTCCTTTTAAGCCAGCTTAAGAAGTGTGCCTCCTCTGTGCTGTTGAAATTGGCAGACCTTCACCGTGCAGACAGATTGTTCTGGTCTACTTGGTTAGTTGTTATCCCAAACGCAAATCTGACTCACGGGTGAGATCATGAGAAATCTGGACTCTTTTTCTTGATGACTTTTTCTTTCCTCTTCCAATTTTCTTTTGTGGTATCTGGCCCTGTATGATACCCGTGCTAGAGAGGAGAACCTTGAAAGGGTTGCACCCAGGATGGTCTCTGCTATCATAGGAATCACAGGACAGCCAGAGCAAGTTTGGCCATGAACTCTTTGTGACTTCGGTGTGGAAATTTAGGAGATGTGTGTGTGTGTGTGTGTGTGTATACATGTGTATGTGCATGTGATGTGTGTAAGCATGATGGCTGTATGACAAAGTCAGAAGACTTCTGCTTACTGGGTTTTGAGCCCTTTTTCCAATCAAATGGGCTTTTTTAATTCTGCAAATGTTTACTTAATATCCACTTTTGACTAGATGATGACAGTATAATGGGGACTTTTACCGTCTAGAGGAGGATACCTACAAGGAAATTAGTAAATATTACCTAATCTGTGCATTGGGGCAATAATAGCTGCTGTGACAGTTAAATCTCCAAATTTGGTGGTGTTTTTTTGAGTCGGAGTCTCACTATATCGTCTAATCTGACCTCGAACTCCTGGCCTCAAGTGATCCTCCTGCCTCAGCCTCCCAAAATGCTGGGATTACAGATGTGGGCCGCCGTTCTCAACCTCCTCTCACATTTCATTGGCAAGAACTAACCACATAGCTCTGCTTAGATGCAAAGGGAGCTGGGAAATGGAGCCCATGTTGAGTCTACACTATGGAAGGGGAATAATATATAAAATGTTGGCGTTCCACTGCTATTTCTGCTGTTGTCTGATAAGTGCTTTACTGGATGGGAGTGCACTTGGGATGCCACACAGTTGCCTAACCTGGGCTTGGTGGGGGGGGTGGTCGTCACGTATTATTCCTCATCACCCCTCTCTTTCGCCTGAGCTTGATTTTGCCTCTCCTGCTTGCCTCCCTCCCCATGAGTGTCTTTCACACCATGGTGCATGCTTTTTCCTTTTCGAGAACTTTTCTCCCACTTCTTCTGGCCCTTCCTCTAGCTAACTCAGTATTTCATCAGAGACGATTGTGGAAGGCATGCCCCCCAAGAAGCCTTTCCCAGACCCTCAAGTCCAAGTGTGTGTGTGTGTGTGTGTTCTGACCTTCTATGAAGGCAAAACAAGGAGATTTGTATTTCCTGGGGTTTGAGAGCCCATAGGAAGGCACTTACTTCTGCTAATCCCATGGCAGTTTCACATGTGTAAACTTCAGCTTCTAGAGCGACCAGAGAGGCAAGGAAACCATACAGGGCTGCGGGCATGAGGAAGGGACCTTGACAACTTTCCAGTAGTTTGGAGGTAAGAACTCCATTGCAGGTGTGGGGGTGACATGGGGCTCCCAAGACACTGCAGTTCAGGAACCTACACTCCTAGAGGTGGGGTTCATGAGTTGTTTCCAAGGGTTCACATCTAGAAAATAAATGAAGAAAATGCCGATTAAGGAGTCAGACAACCAAATTGAGGCAGAACTGTCCCTGGGGAAAGCCTCCTCTTCAGCCAGGGAAGAGAAGGAGCTGGTGATCCAGCCAGGCTCTGTCTTGGAGCAGAAGCTGGAGGGAATGTGGAATTCTCCAGGCTCGAAGCAATCGTGGAATGCATCCTCCTGTTCCAACAGGCCCAGGATCTTATGAAGAAACATGGGGTCGTATCTTTTGGATATAAGCAATGAGCATGTTTCTCCTGCAGCCAAACTTATCTCCTTATTCAAAAAAATATTATCTTACTAATTATTTTTAAGGATCTCAAGGAAAAGTGCCTTTTGAGATTATTTTGACAAGTTCATACATGCAAGAAGCTTGCTGGTCCTGCATTTACGAGGCGACGGCTGCTTTTACTGTTTAGGTAACTATTAGAGTTACCTAAAAATAGACCCATGAGCTGGGTGCTCAGGAAAAAACCTGGCAGAATGGTTTAGGAAGGAGACCGTATTAACCCCTTTGGGACAGAATGCTGTCTGTCTCTCTGTTCTTCCCCACTGCAGTCTGAAGGCTTGGTTTTCTGAAGACATGGGCTGGGCCAGCGTACCAGAGCAGAATAATTTCGCTGTGAGATGCAGAGATGCATTCTGCATAGATACAGACACTGAGGGCAACGTATCCCAGGTGTGGGATGAATCTAAGATGGAGGAGAACAGTTCCTGACTAGCAGCAATTCAAAGACCTTCGAACTCTCAGCCTCCCGGATGGTCCACTGTGTTTCTCGTCATTTTTCAGCCCGAGCTCAGACTCATTCATTCACCAAATACCGAAAGAGCACCTACTGTGTGTCCGACACCCTTCTAGGCACCATGGATGCAGGGGTGAGCAAGACATTCAAAGCTCCGGGCCCACTTAGCACTCACATTCAAGGAACAGGGAGGACAACATGAAATGTGACGCAGGTCAACTAAAGAATATGTGTCTAACTTCAGGTGGAACTCGGTGCTTCTGGAAGAAAAATAAAGCAGGTTAAGGGTCTACAGAGGGATGGAGGAGACTTTGCTAGATAGTGGCAGTCAGTGAAGGCTGCTCTGAGAAAGTGACAGGTGAGCGGAGTCAGCAGCCACTGATTGGAGGGAAGGGGGAGCCGCTGAGGAGCAGCACGTGCAAGGGTCCTGAGGGGAAAACTCGGTGTGGGGCAGGCGTCTACCTGGACTGCGGCATTCCTCCCATACTGCAGCTCTCCTGGTCTGTCGAGCTCACCCCTGAAGTTCCAGGAATGGCATCCCCAGCCCCCAAAAAGGCAGAAGGCAGTGGGGCCAGTGCCATTTTAGCAATGTTGCTGCCCCCTGCCCGGGATGGTGGAAAGGATGTCTGTAGAGAGAGTGGCATTCTCCAACAACTTGACCTTCTTTCACTGCACGAGTCTCATGCATGCAGAGATGGAGGCATGCTTTCCAGTCTGTACGGGAACTTGTTGGAGGTGAAAAGGAAAGCACTGATGAACACAGATAACCCTGAGGCCCCTTTCAGAGAAAGCCATTGTGAGATGGTGAAATACCAAACAGCTCCTTTCTGTTCCTCAGAACCACAGCGCTGCTCACCGCTGGGCAGGCATGTGGCTGGCCAGAGCATTTCTGACATTTCTGACTTTCACAGAGAATGTCAGGTCTCATTGTCCTCTGGCAGAATGACTTTGATCGTGGCCTGGAGAGCTCCTCAGGTCGGGTTGGGTAACAACAACCCTGTTGCTAATAAATCCTTTGACACCTTCTGCCTTGTTGGGGTTTTTAATGACATATTTGTGCGTCAAGATCGTTTGGGTTTTGGAGTCGAGGTCTCCTGCTGTTCCTAATGCCATAAACGGATAATAATAACCCAGAAGGGATTATGTTCTGGGGTTGGAAGTAGATGAGCTTTGAAAACATCAATCTTATTTGCGGGCAAATATGGCTAATGATAGACCAGGGAAAACAAAATAATTCAAAATTTGCAGTGAATGCTTGGTTGTTTCCAAAGGGCCTATTTTTTAATGATGTGCAGTAAAGAATGAAGGATAAGAGAGGGGGAAAGGAGAAACAGCATCCCAGGGCTTCTTGGGTTCTGTTGTTGTTGTTTTAATACATATTAAAACAGACCAACCAAGGCAAGGGAGCAGGGTTGACTCGCACCACCATGTGGAGCTAGGCTGGGCCGGGCCTCAGAGCCTGTGCCTGTGTGGGGGTCGCTGAATGCAGCAAACCTTTAGCACAGGGGTTCTCCACTAGGGGTAGTTTTGCCCCAGGAGACATTTGACGATATCTGGGGGCATTTTTTATGTCCCTGGGGGTGCTGGGACAGAGAGTGGGTAGATACCAGGGATGTCACTCAACATTGGACAGTACGGAAACAGCCCCCTTCAACAAAGAAGAACCCAGCCCCCAATGTCAATAGTGGACATTAAGCTCCCATTCTGACCTCATTTCCAGTGTGGACTGGCTCTTGCTACCCTCTCCAAGTTATTTCATCTCCAAGTGAAACCTGGAAAGGCTGTAGAAATGATCTAGGTCAGATGTGGTAGCTTACACCTATAATCCCAGTACTTTGGGAGACCGAGACAGGAGGATCATTGGAGCCCAGGAGTTCGAGACCAGCCTGGGCAAAATAGCAAGAGCTTGTCTCTGCAAAAAATAAAGAAAATAAAAATTAACTGGGCATGGTGGCATGCACCTGTAGTCTCAGCTCAGGAGGCTGAGGTGGGAGGATTGCCTGAGCCCAGGAGGTTGAGGCTGTGGTGAGCCATGATCAAGCTACTGCATTCTAGCCAAGGCAACAGAGTGAGACCCTGACTCAAAAAAAATAAAAATAAAAAATACTTCCCAGCCGGGCTTGGTGGCTCAGCTGTAATCCCAGAACTTTGGGAAGCCGAGGATTACCTGAGCACATGGGTTCGAGACCAGCCCGGGTAACTTGGTGAGACCTTGTCTCTATAATAAATCAAAAATTAGCTGGGCATGGTAGCATGCACCTGTAGTTCCAGCTACTTGGAAGACTGAGGCGAAAGGATCGCCAGAGCCCAGTGGGTCGATGCTGGGGTGGCCATGAGTGTGCCATTACACTCCAATCTGGGTGACAGAGTGAGACTCCCAACTAAAAAAAAAAAGGTCCGTTACCAACCTTTCTTATTCTTACCACTAGGACACAGTGTATGTACCACTGTGTTGAGGGTTACCTGGCATTTGTTGTCTGAGAGCTCTGAAGTCTTCTCTTCCTGTGCATTGTCCTGCCAAGAGGCTCTTGTGGTCAGCATCAGGACCAGAGTCTGGCATCCTGTGCTCACAGCAGCAGCAGAACCTTTGAGCCACTGTCCTTGACGTCATGTAACAAAGAGCCAGTGCCAGCCCCATGACCCACCATGTCCACCAGAGCCAGCCCTTCTTCAAATCCAGATTACACTTGTTCCCAGTGTGACATCTTGGGCAAGTGGTGGCCTGGCTGAGCCTCTTTCCTGCTGACCACCTGAGGGCAGGCACCCATGGCTTCCATGAAAGCTTCTCAATGCAAAATTCCAGAAGCAAAGCAGCATGCGTGTGGATTACATGGAGCCCTTGTTCAAACACAGATTCCTGGGCCCACCTCCTGACAGTTCTAGTTCTGTAGTCATGGGGTCATGTCAGAGGCGTTGCATTTAAAGGGTCCCCTCCATTGCTGATGTTGCCGGCTTTTGGTCCCCACCTGGAGGCGCAGGGTTCTAGGACCTTTCAACTCTCTCTTGGATGTTTTCACCTAGATCGGGGGGGTCTCAGCCTCGGCACTGGACATCTGGGGGCTGCCTGTGCACTGTAGGGCATTTAGCAGCATCCTGGGTTCTGCCCACTAGATGCCAGAATCACCTCTCAGTGATGGCACCCATAGATGTCTCCAGATGTTGTCAAAGGTCTCCTGGGAGGCAAAGTCATGCCAGCTTGAGAGTCACTGCCCTAGATGTTCTAGAAGACCCTTCTAAGGCTCTAATATATGTATAAATCAGCTGGGAGTCTTGTTGAAATGTGGGTTCCAATTTCCACTTGGTAGGTCTGGGGAGGAGCCTGGGAGTCTGCATTTCTATTGCACTCGCCAGCAAAGCTGAGGCTGCTGGTTGGTGGGCCACACCCTTAGGAGCAGCTATCCGCACTCCAGTGAGTGGCATGCACTTTGGCTGGACCCAAAGGCTCAAAGATGTCCTCAGTCACTCCCTCTAGTTCCCTCTTACTTCCCCAAGCCAATTAAATCTTGATTACTGTTTCCTTTCCCCCACCAGCCCCTTTCCCCACCACCCACACCCCCCCCCCCCCCCCCCACAGCCCACCCTTGGTTAACACGGGGGGGGTTTACCCGCGGGGGGAAAGGAAAGAAAAAATATGCGTTAACAGTATGTAAAACGGAA
>CAUYQG010245442.1:0-22959 GCA_963574415.1 Tarsius wallacei
TCTTTCTTCTGCTTGGTTAATTATGTTTTCCATACTTATCAGATTGTTATTTATTTCATTAGCTGTACACTTTATTGCTGTTATCTCAATTATGAACTCCTTAATTCTTTCCTATTGTCTCTCCTGATTTCTATTTATTCTTTCTATTACTATCTTGATATCTGGATTTGTGGGTTGAGACCAGTCATTCTGGGAGCTCTTCATTGTTTGAGTTCCAAAGTCTGTATTCACAGTTGTTCTCCCAGGGGCTGTATGAGACCAATATTCTTCCTTTTGCTTTTCTTTATTTGTGTAGGTTTTCCTCCCCCCTTTTTTAAATCTCTTCTTTAATTATGTTGTTTAGTGATGGGGGATAGCTTTTACCCTGTTTTCTCAATCTCCTATTCTTCCTTATGTAGATACTCTGGCTTTGTTCAATGTTGAACCTAGACTTGGGGGTATGGGGGCTTTGCTTTTTGCAGTTTTGAGATTTCATTAAGGGGGAAGACATTACTCAGAAGATATCTGCAGATCCCAGTGTCCGCTTACAGGTGTGTGGACCCCTCAAACCCACTTCCCACTGCCTTACAAACTTTCCATGCAGTGGGTGTGTCTGCTTGTCCCTGAAAGCAAAATGAGATAAGAAAAAAAATAAGACTGCAAAGAGGAAGGAGAAAGATGAAAGAAAGGTGGAGAGAAAGAAGAAGAAGAGGAAAAAAAGACAAGCATTCCAAATAATGAATAAACAGAGAAATAATGACAGAAAAAAGTATAGAAACATGCAGACTATCGTATACACAAACAAAATAGCCTTGATTGCTGTACTCACCCTCTAAAATACACAAACAGAAAATCTAAAAAAAAAAAAGAAACCATTAATATAACAGAAACAAAGCAAGAAAAAAACATAAACACAAACAGAGAGAGAAAAAAGCAAAACCTAAAACAATAAGCAAAACAAACCAACAAACAACAACCACCAAAAAAAAACTTGCTTCATGGCTGTTTTGTAATTCTAGGACCCTTTCGACTGCCACCACAGCCTTAAGGAGCAGCTCCAGTCTCTAGGTCATCTCCTTCACTCTCAGTGCAGGCTGATATGGATTTTCTCAGCATGGGTCAGATGTCCCATGGACTATTGTGGGAGGAGAATGGATCAGATCTGGACTCACCTGACTCATCCGTTGCTCTTGCTGCTGTCAAGTCTCCCACTCATATCTAAAGCGTCTGTTCCTGTTCCAGTATGGGGCAGGGGCACCTGTCTCTCTGATCTGATAAGAAGATAGCCTCTGGGCCCCAAGTTGGAGGCTGAATAGGGCAATGCAGGTCTCTGACTGGTCCCAGGACAGAGAAGTGGTGCCAGTAGGTGTCTCCTCACCAGCATCAGGTTTCTGTTCCAGATTTCCATGCTCTTTCTTTTCCATGATTTCTGGAGCTTTTGCCAATCTGCTGCCACAGGTGATGGAATGGACCAGGTACCAGGTGGTGAGGAGCAGCTTTTCTCTGCTGCCTTCTCTCAAGTGTGCTCCAAGAATGGCAGATGATCTTGCATGCCTGGGGCTACAGTCCCAGGGCAGGGAGTGGGTTGTGGTCACCTCCAGAGGGGAACCCCAGGTGCATGAACTTGAGTCACCCCTCAGATGGACTTTTGCTCACCCACTGACACATACCTAGTCACACAGAGGGTCTTTATGGACACTCACTTTTGTGGAGACTCTCACATTCCAACTAGTTTTGACATATCTTGTTTCCTTCCTCTAATATCCACCTCTTAAAAGATAAATTATTGAAGAACTTATACTGACTATTTAAAAAAATTAACATTGTGTCATAAAATTTTAATATATCTGTAATATATTGTATGACATCACAAAGTATGGGAAAAGTAAATTTATATGGTCTGTTGTGTCTTGCTTATATTATAAACAAAGATGTACAATATATTTGATTACAAATTTTGACAAGCTACAACTGCATGTTGGAATTGTGTGTACTTGAGTGTCAATCTTAATGTGTGTTTGTGTCTGTATATATACATAAGTGAGTGTGTGAGTAGGCATATAATATGAGAAAGAAAGCAGATTTTGGTGATAAAATTAAATAATTTTAAAAAACCAAACACCATAACTAGTACAATAATAAAACAGAAAGAGAAGAAAATAAGAAATAATACATGGAACAAGTGTCAAAATATAAATAATAAGTATTAATCAAGAATAAATATAAAAATCACCAATATGAAGAGTGAAAGAGAGGAGGATATCACTACAGAACCTATAGCTACTATTAGAATAATGAGGGAATGTTACTAACAAATTTATTATGTAAGTGTGATAGATTATGTAACGTGGAAAACTATTTGAAACAATCAAAATACTAACGTTTCTTTAAAATAATGAAAGTGAAAATATTACTAGTATGTCCCATATTTACATCGGGGGTGGAATTAAAAAAATTAAGTTTGAATTTGTAATGAAAAACTTTACAATGAAGAAAATTCCAGATCTAAATAGCTTCTCTTGCAAGCACCAATTTTACTAAAATTCTTCCAAAAAATGAAAGAGGAGAGAAATCATTTTCATTTGTTTTATAAGGCCAAGCACCTCCTAACATCGAATCAGACAGACATTACAAGAAAAGAAAATCACACACTAATGTCCCTCATAAGCATAGGAGCTAAAACCCTCAATAAAGTGGTAGTAAATTTAATTTAGCAATGTATTTTTAAAAATATTACTACCCAGTCATGTTTATCTTGAAAATCTAAGGTGATTTGATATCTAATAAAAATTAATGTAATGTATCATACCAACATAGTAAAAATGATAAATCATTTGATCATCTAAATAGATGCTATATAACATTTGAAAAGCGTTAACATCCATGGTCACGGCAAAATATCTCAGTAAACTGAGACTAACAGGATATCTCTCCCAATTAGTAAAAGACATCTACACAATATCTATATCTAGCATCATATTTAATTGTTAAAGAGTTATCTAGCATCATATTTAATTGTTAAATAATTATCTAGCATCATATTTAATTGTTAAATAATTAATGTTTTCCCACTACATTCAAGAGCAAAGTATGTTCACATTCTTCTATCCAATATTATCCAGAAGAGCCTATCATCCCAATAAAGCAATAAACATAAATAAAATTTCAGAGTATTGATAAGGAAGAAATATAACAATCTTGAAGATAGCATGATGATCTAGAAAATTACCAAAGAATCTACAAAGATTTTTGTAGTATCTTATAAGAGACATATTTTGGCTATAAGAGCAATACTAGCCATAGGGTCCATTTAGACATCTCACAGGTTCTACACTATTTGTCACTTAGCAATATGATACTGCTTGGCCTGGGGATTTTCAACCTTGGCCTGGTCTCTATGATAATGGGAGAAAAAATTCTAGTTATCCTGGAGACAGGACCACCACAGCACAAATGAAATTTTTGTTAATCTTAAAATAAAGTTTACCTTTACAGAGTAGCTTAAACTTCCTTTGTAAAGGAAATACCTGGTGTCTGACCTGGTCTGAATACAGGTACAAGAAAGGGAGATGAATCTCCCAAACTCTGACAATAGTCTCTAGACTGAGACCCTTCCAGTCAGTAGGTCATCTGACCCCTGACTATATCAGGCTCAAGTTACCAACCTGCCAGACCTGCTCCTCTTATTCATCTCATAGAAGCACTGAGAGAAAACTGCTTGAACATTTGTTGGTGTCTAAGACATATCTTTGATGTGAATTGGACCAAAGAAGAAAAGTTTCCCCTGAGGAAGATGGTTAATCAGGTCAGGATTAGGGTTAGGTTAGATAGTCAGTTTAGTAAAATTGAAGGTTCGGTTACAAGTTTAATACAAACAAGTCTATTGTATTTACATGTGCTAGAAAAAGCAATGGAAACTAAAAGTTAAAAAGGAGCATTTATAACGTACCAAAACCTGTAAAATACCTAAATAACATGAAATACATGTATATCTTAGCAATTATATGCAAGATACAATTGCTGAAAACAACAAAACACCAATTAAAAATCAAATATGATCTACATAAACACCTTGATATTCTATGCTTTTGGTTTGTAAAACTCAATATTATTAAGATATTAATTCTCCTCAAATCTAATCTATAGATCCAATGCAATTATGATAAAAATCCTAGCAGTGTGTTGATAAATATCGACAAGCCATTACTAAAAGTTATTTGGAAAGACTAAGTATCAAGAAAGCTAAAATAATTTGTAAAGAAAAAAAAGCAAAGTTGAGGAGCACAATTTGCTTAAAATCTATATTATTTCTAAAATGTCCATAATGGTCTCAGCAGTGACGCCCTTGAAGGAGTCCAAGTCAGGATGAAGATCTACATGGTAGGACTAAGCCACCTAGGCTGAAGGGCCTCATTCACTAGAGGTGCATTGCTAATTTTGGACTGTGCACATTTGCCATGGCCCTAGCCATGTTTACTACTTACCTGTGTCCTTGTGGATCTCAGTGCTTTCACTCTGATATAGACAGAAATCTAAGGTTTCCTGAGTCAAGGATAGGTGTTCAGACACTGCAAACACTTTGATGTTTACCAATGAAGCTGTGTTTTTTGGGGGTCTTCCTTTTCTATATACCTATCGTCCATAGCTGGTAGGTTTCTACCATCATTCAAAGCACAGATCAAATATTTAAAATTTTTAAATTTCTTTCCATTTACAACAAACTTTCCTTCTCTCTGACTTTACCTTTCTCTCTAGCTTCCAGTAAGGTCCTAGGAATGAAACTCAGTTGACAAGTTTCAGTACTTTATAGTTATGAAGCCCAGGAGACAAAGGAGAGACCAATTGTAGATGTATCCATCCTTTCTATGTGTCCTAGCACTGGATCTACATACCTTATTAGCAACTAATGGTGCATTTTCTGTTCTCCAATTTCCCTGTACGAATGACCTGCTTTAGGGCCAATTCAGACAATTAGAAAAACCACAATACAGAATATTCTCATTCCTCAAGAGCTTTTGTATTAGAGAAATTTAGTTTCATCATTGGAAAGTACAAGAAAATACAAAATCTAGGAGAATCTGAGAGTGCTAATTGTGTGTGTGTGTGTGTGTGTGTGTGTGTGTGTGTGTGTGTATGTGTGTGTATGATTCTGTGTTTTCTCATCTTTGTGTCTGGCCAATATAAATACATTTCCAGGTTATCAAGTCTAAGATTAGATGTTTAATCATTTTTCATGTGCATGTCAAATGACATAAAACATTTATAAGCATGAGAAATGAAGTCTCATATTTTTTAATGCAACTCCCAATTTTTCCCCTAATGGCTTTGCTTTTTATTACTAGCTATATCTCATGCAAAGTAGGACACACTGAAACGCTACTCTTTTTGTTTGCTTGTTTTTAGGATGGTCAGTATAAGTTTTTATTATTCAATGTAATATGGAAAACACACCTTTAATACCAAGCAGGAGGTGTCAGTTATTAACTCTGCACTGCTGTCATTCTTGGCATGACTAGAATTTAGTAAAACAATGCAGAAACACATTAATTCAAATATCAAATTTATTATTTGCCTGAGAAATGCCAGAATAAGCCATTCTAAATGTATGTATAGAGACAAAACAAGCTGTTATCAGATATACCAATAAATTACCAAAGGGCCTCATTTTTACTGATTATATATACCTTACTATCACTTCAATCTCTTCATTAGCATCATAATCTATTATTCCAACATACTTTGTGAAAATTCACTTTTTCACATTAATATTAACTTTACATTTGTCATTGGGTTGGTGAAATATTTAGCTATGCATTTGTATTTTATTAAGTTCTGGACATTCTTGGAGTTTATCAAACACTGAGACTAAAAATTTACTTCAAAGAGCTTGTTGTGAAACTAGACACATGCACATAAACAATAGATTTATAAATTATGAAGTAACTGTCAACAAAACAAAATAAAGCACTCCAAATTGAATACATAAGTGTGCCAATTAATTATGTCTTTATGCTATCCTTGTTTCTTTTTTCTACCATAATGTTATTCCACTCAGAGTGTAAAGAGGATAATGTAAAGGGGAGTGTAGAGGGGGTAATGACATCCCACAGAGAAACATGTTACTTATCTCAATAATAATTATGCCATTGTTTCTTTAATTTGTGCAGCAAATGATTATTAAGATAAATCCTTAATAAGTTGAAACAGGGTAATTCATCTCAGGGTTCATCTCGCATATAGCTCTAGAGATTCATGAGCAATGATGGGCTAGTGTTTTTGCAATACTTATTGATTCCCTGGATAGAAGATGTTATTTTAATAAAGGATTAGTATAATGAACCAACCTGTGGGTATCAACATTCACAGATTCATAGGCATAGGTAATGAAGGAAGTGTTACCATAATGAATATTCTGTACCAAGGCGGAAATCTGAGTTTTGATGACATTTTAATTGAGGGTAGGATGCTTTGCTATCTTAGCATTTTTCATTTAAAAATGCTCGTAGTTACAACATTCCACAGTGTAAAAGATAATACAACTGAAATAAGAGTTAGATATGTACAAACTACCATTAAATAGAAGTCTTATTAGACTTTACTACATTTTTCCTTGATGCTGATATTTCTCTTACCAAATAGATAGTGCTTGGTGCCAATTTGCCCTGTCTTAGCTATGCAGTAAAATACTAACCCTCATTGCCTCCCCAAAATAGAGAAGGATTCTATCACTGTAGTTGGTACTAAGAATGGTTTCATTGCTGCCAACTCTGAAAGATGAAATTAAATTGAAAACAAAACAAAACAAAATTCAAGTTGAGTCTAGTACCTCAAGGACCTAGAGTTTATATTATTGGCTTACAAATCTCTAAGTCCTTGAGATTTGACATGATGACCCACAGCAAAATGATCTGGCACTCTCCAAAATGAGGGTCCCACCAGGATATATATATATATCCCCTCTTTTTGATTTTGTGGAAAATATGATCCTGTATATACAAAGAAGATGAAGCATGGAATAGTGACAAGACAAAATAAATAAAGAAAAAGGAGAAGAAAGAGGAGGTGAAGGGGAAGGAAAAGAAGAAAACGTATCAGGAACAGCGAGTAGTTACTAAAGTCTCAATGAAAGTACTGTCCAGGATTTTTGCTGCATGACTCTGCTCTTATTCCTTCAGATAAAATTTAAAGGAAATATTAGGTTTTAAAATTTCATTAAGGGTGACTTTCTACTCATTTATTCTTTCATTGGTACTATTGAAGTTATTATATATATATTGAAAAGAATATAAATTTTCACCGTATTAGAGTTGTTTGAATGTTTCCCAAACACATTCTTAATACTTAATGGTAAGAAATACATTAGTGTTATCTTGAAGAGATTTTTTTTCTCAAAATAAAGAAAAAAGCAAGGTACTTTTACAATTATGGAAACATGCACAATATATCTGAAAAACCCAAGAGAAGTATAATTACATGATTTTTTAAATTAATAATCACTAGTTCTTAAATGGAGATGGATTGAAAAATTTATCTAAAGGTTTTACTTTTAAATGGCCAGATTCAAAGCAGTTATAAAATGACTTTTGGAGACTAGATGCAATTGGAGCTCATTTAACCAGTCTATTTCAATCATAATGGGATTTCTTTAAGTGAATAAGGAAAAAAGAATGTCACCTGATCCAGCAATTCTCTGTTGTTAGCATAGAATTATTCCTTAGGCAACATCCAAAGGATTTGGGGAGATTGGTTTAAAGTAGATATATAAGGAGGCACAATAATCTCAGTGCTCCTTCCTTCTTTCTGCCTAATCTTATACTTAGCAAATATTCCTTCATCTGTAGTGACCATTTTGTCTACCCACTCATCTTTCATCAAGGTGTAAAAGTTTGCTTAGTGACTAGACAAGGAAAATAATTGATTCATAGAGGATAGTTGAGGGTATACACATACTTTTCACTTTAGTTCAGTTGGTTAGATAGGCATTATTCCAAAAAGGAGCTGTAAAATTAAGTATAACCTGAGGAAATCATAAAACTGGCTGTATGGATTATCAGCTATGGAAGAGACCACTTTTCCTTCAACCAGAAATAGAAGCATATGTTTTAGAAATTTCCTCATAGCTTCTTAATGCCACATCATTCAGAGCTGAGATTCACTGTCACAAATCAAATTATACTTACCCAGCTGACTAAATTGGTAATTAAACCATGAGGAAAATCAAAATTCTAGATAATGCAATAAGAAAATACAATGTCTTTAGCCAAGATTTCTTAAGTACTAGCTAGAACCAATAGAAGTATCTTTAGACTGCTTTCTATGCTATTAATTTCTGCTTTCTCTCAACACTACTTTATACACCCTCTCTGAAAAATGAGAGATTCTTGCCCACAAGAGCATTGAAGCAGAAACATAAGAAGAAAGAGTAAAGTAGAAAAGAGGGAAATAAGGACAAAGGAATCTGTGGATTTAAAATTTAAGCAGATAGTATCCATCATGATCATGTCTTCATACTGTGTAGTTATTTTCCGATATTTTGAATGGAAATTTTTTCCATGAAATTAAGTCCTGTTTTACCTAGTGCCATAGTTTGGTGAAGAGAATATTTGGAAATACCAAAAAACTTGTTTAATGGATGTTATTGAAAAATTTCATCCATTGAGCTCACGCCTATAATCCCAGCACTTTGGAGGCTGAGGTGAGAGGATTGCTTGAACCCAGGGTTTGAGATCAGCCTGGGTAACTTGGTAAGACCTCATCTCTACAATACATAGAAAATAAAATTATGTTGATTCTTCCAATCCATGAAAATGGAATATTTTTCCATTTGTTTGTGTCATCTTCGATTTCTCTGAGCAATGTTTTGTAGTTTTTGTTGTAAAGGTCTTTCACTTCTCTGGTTAGGAAGATGCTGAGGTATTTCATTTTTTTAATGGCTATTTGGAATGGGACTGTGCTTTTTATTTGTTTCTCTGCTGGTTTGCTTATCGTTATATACAAAAATTAACTCCAAGTGAATCAAAGACCTAAACATAAAACCTAAATCTACAAAACTAAAACCTAAACCTCAAACTATAAGAACCTTAGAAAATGCAGAAAAAGTCCCTTATGGAAATTGGAAGTGGCAACTAATATCTGATCAAAATCCTAAGTGCCCATGCAATAAGAGACAAGATAGACAAGTGGGACCTTATCAAACAGAAAATCTTCTGCAAAGCAAAAGAAACCATTGAGAGAGCGGGGAGACAGCCAACAGACTGTAGAAGATATTTGTCAACTGTATATCTGGCAAAGGCCTAACATCTAAGATCTACAAGGAATTCAAATGTGCTGAAAAGAAAAAAAAAAACCAAACAGCCCTATTAAAAAGTGGACAAAAGATATGAATAGACATTTCTCAAAGAAGACATATGAGCAGCCAACAGATACATGAAAAAATGCTCAGCCACACTAATCATCAAAGAATGCAAATTCAAACTACAGTGAGATACAGTCAGGATGGCCATCAACAATAACTCAGAAAGTAACAGATGCTGAAGAGGATGTGGGGAAAAAGGAACACATCTTCACTATTGGTGGGAGCATAAACTAGTACAACCACTGTGGAAAACAGTGTGGTGATTCCTACAAGATCTGAAAATTGACCTCCCTAATGACCTAGCATCCCCTCTTCTAGGAATATATTCGGAGGAACTCAAATCATTGTACAAAAAAGATACCTGCACATGTATGTTTATTGCAACACTATTCAAAATAGCAAAAACATGGAACCAATGGTGCTGCCCATCGAAGTGGACTGTATTTTTAAAATGTGATACATATAAATGATGGAATAGTATGCAGTGACAAAAAAAGGACAAAATTTTGAGATTCACAGTAACTTGGATGGATCTAGAGTCTGTAATACCCAGTGATCTATCACAGAAATAGAAATGAGTACCACATATTCTGCCTCATAAGTGAACCCAGAACAATTATCATAATGCTATAAGAGAAAGATTGGCAGTAGTGGAAAACTGCCAGGGGAGAGAGCGTGGGGGACACACTTCATCAATAAGAGGTACCTGATCTCAAACCAGGTGATGTGGGAACCAAAGTGAGGCCCAAACTGTCCCTGAACAGTGACCATTTGTATTCATAACCCTGAATTATATCCCACAACTTTAAAATAAAATTTTTTTTGAAATTAAAAAATTAGCCAGGCATGGTGGTGTGTACCTGTGATTCCAGCTACTTGGAAGGCTGAGATGGAAGGACCACCTGAGCCCAGCAGGTTGAGGCTACAGTGACCATGAGGGTGTCACTGCACTTCAGCCTGGGTGACAGTGAGACTCCGACAAAAAAAAAAAAAAAAAAGGAATAGAAAAATTTCTAAGAACTGAGGCAAAGTGTTCATATAAGGGAAGGCTAATGTGTAGCAAGAAAGATGATAGGTTGTAGCAGTCATTGTGAGCTCAACACAATTCTATTAAAATCTTAACAGTATTTTACTTGTCCTCAAGCTCCTCAAGGGTAGGGACAGTTTTATTCATCATTGTATCTTAAACCTAGCACCAAATTTGGCATCAAAAATCAACACATATCTGCTGAATTAATTAATAACTATATAATGAATTAGTAACACATATTATTACTAGTTATATTATTCCAGAATATAAGGTATCTTACTATACTTCAATGAGGTCTTACAGGTAATAAACGTAATAAATAGCTCCATTCAGGGTCTCTATTTCCTTCTGCATATACTTATTGGCATACAATGACCTACTCCTTAATATTTATTGAATTTGGGCAGTGAAATTATGTCAGGGTTGAATTTCTAGTGTTAGAAATTCAACTAATATCCCTGGATACCTGTTTGAAAGAGCTCTTTTGTAACCTTTGCTTACATATCACACCTTTGAAAATATAAAAAGAGTTGAGAAAATTTATCCCAAGAGGGGGACACCATATGGTTGGAAGATCTGCCCAGAGAAGCAATTTCAGGTAGGACCTGACACTTCTAGGAAGCAAGCACTAGTACATAACAACAGATATTCATCAAACTACCTTCTATGGCAGGTAGTTCTGGACACAGTAGGTCATTGGTTTTCTACAATTGTATAGAGAACTTACCATGAATGGGGCTTGTAGGACCAGAAGTTGTTGTGGATGAGTGTGAATGAGTGGTGAGAGAACATTAAGGCAAAGAACATTGTTATACGCTGCTGTAGACTTTGTAAATACTGTAAATTTAGGATAGACTAAATTTACTTTTATAAAAAAGTAATTGCACTAGAACATTACAACTGTGATGTCACTAGGTGACAGGAATTTTTCAGCCCCATGGTAAAGTTATGGGACCACTGTCATATATTCAGTCCTTGACTGGCATGTCATTATGCAGTGCATGACTTGTATTTTAATATTTAAAACGCAGGAACATTTATGATGATGTATTCTGGATGAACACCAGTTTCCTGAGAACATAATACACATGTTAATTTTTCAGAGGAGACAATAGGCCCAGATATGCCTTGTTAGGCATTTCCTAGCAAACTAAAATAACATTTTGTCTGGTTTTTACTCAATAAAGGATTTTACATTGTATGCCATGGAGGCAAAAAAGAATTGATGATTGAAAGATTTTTGACTTGCAAACTCGAAAAATAAAGTTGTCATTAACTAAACAAGTTTGCAGAGGGCAGGTTTGCAATTACTAGATGTGGAGTGGCAACAGCATTTGCTTGTTTGACATATTACATACCTAATAGACATTTAGCTGCATAAGTCGAGTAGAACATTAGGCATAAGAATATAGTTATAGAAGAGGGACTTGGGTTAAAGTTAGAAATTTGGGAGTTATCATTGTATAGAGAGTCACAAAATTAGATGTGATTATCCAGGAAGAAGGGATATATAGAAAAGAGAAGTGTTCCAACTACTGAATGCTAGGATATTTGGATAAATGGAGAGTGGATGTTATCACTGTTGATAGAGTGACTTTATAATTTATTTTCCAAATCTAGATGCATTGAGGTATGAAAATGGATGCTATAAGTAATTAAAATAGGACAATAGGCACAAACCAGCATTGTCCCAATAAAAAATAGAATACATAGTCAAACTACTCATAGATGAACTAATAATCATTTGCTTCAGCAAAGTAGAGATAATTAGTAAACATAATGAGAGCAATTTCAGAGATTGGTGATGACTGAAGAATGCTCAGGAGAAAACAGAAGAAGATGAAATAGGAGGGCTGTGAATACAGATAGCTTCCTCACATCAAGGAAAGGAGAAAGAACAGCAATTGGGGTGTGGAAACAGAAGAGGAATGCTTTCTGTGTGTACTTGTGTATGTATATTTGCTTGTGTGTGTCTTTTTTTAATGGAAAAAAATACTAAGTCATTATTTCCATCTTCCAAATGGGCACAAACTGCAACCATGTCATAAAGCAATCTGTGTCCAGGACAGGGACCACCCAAATGAAAAACCTTCAATGGCTTCAAATGGATGGTAGCCCACATTTTACACATGGATGCTTTAATGCTGTCAGCCTGTACAGTGTCATTTGGAATATTTTGTTACTTATGGAAGTAGAATTTAGCAGCTTAATAAAGTTCCCAGACTCTCAGAACCTAAGATGCTGTTTGTCTGACATGATAGCTTACCCCAGTAACAGTAAAACTCACCAGCAAGACTAACTGAATAAATCAGGAAAGGCTGGTCAGACAATATCCTCTAAATTCTAGGCACTAGAGTATTATACTTGCAGGGGCAGCAGCTTAGCAAAGAGCATGAACAGACACTGCAGCCTTATTGCACAGACTTGAATCCTGCCTTGACCATTGATTGGCTAGCTATATGACCTTAGATGAGTTTCTAAATCTTTCTCTGGTATGGTTTTCTAAACTATAACACAAAAATACAACAACATGCCAACTTACATTTGTTGTGAGCAATAAAGAAGTTTATACCCATTAAGTGCTTGGAACAATATCAAGCACATAACAAATGCTCGATTAGTGTTACAATCATTTAAATATACTTTGAATAATTAATTCAGAAAGGAATCTCAGTCTTTATTTTCTCAAAGCAAATTGGTCTTAACCTCCAGATACAATTCAAAGGCTGCTTAGATACCATTGGTAGAGGAGTGTAATCTAAATGGTTAGAGCCAAGATGATGGTATTTGAGAGCATACAGGAGATCCTGACTCAGATTTCATGACTTTGAATAAGATACTTAACTATTCTAAGTTTTAATTTCCTCCAGGATAATATGAGATAATTGTAAAAACTCTGTAGTTTTCTTGCGCAGATTAAATGAGAAATTTCACGTGTAGAGGATATTAAATTGCACATCTTTGTTCTGAATTTTTTAACACTTTTTTTTCTCCTCCAATCTCCTCTCCCATTCAAGCATTTGTGAAGGATTAATATGCACATAACCTTCAGGTTCAGGATAAAACCCAAATGAGTCAGATAGATCTCAGCAGTTAAGCAGCTAATGACAATTTGGTAAATTTGCAAACTTTTTTTTTTTTTTTAATTTTAGAAGTCAGGTACTTGGGAACAAAAAAAAAATGTAATTTTTTTACCCTGCATTCAGATTTTGCTTATTTTAATTTCAAAATTTGAATTTAGGTATAAAGAACCAAGGTCTAGAAAACATAGTGTTGAAACAACAAACTACTAAGTGGGAAACAAAGTGTATAATGATGTAAGGATCAATTTCTGATCCAAAGGTGATAATTGTGAGCAGTTAGAAGGAAATAAAGAATAAGAGGAAAATGATCAGGGATTAGAAAATGATGGTTTCTAAATAGTACACCATTACTATTCACATGGTACTCCCATCAAAATGACAGAAATATCGTTAAGGTCTGAATTATCACAGAGTCTCAGAAGATAACCACTAATAGAAAGGCTTTATATACTACATTGTCTGAGTAGCAGAATTTCAATGCCTAGAAGAGCTATGTGGGTATGAGAGTATGGGAGCATCCCATGTAGTCCTCCTCCAAATCTACATTTTACAGAGGATAGGCAGAGGTATGAGAAAGGGGATATGAAGAGGGTTGTTCAGTGTACCAAATGACCTTAACCAGAATGGGTCTCATTCATAGCATCACGGATTTTCAAATTGTAGAGCCCATTCTTAGGCTCTGACTTTGAAGTCAGAAATTCCAATTCTTCATCTTTTATAAGAATAATAATAGTACTTAGAAGTTTGTATAAAAATAAATAAAAATAATACATTTGAAAAAAGTACCACAGTGTCAAGCATATATTAAATGTTCAAAAAATAATAGTACTTATTCCTAAAAGAGAGTGAGGAAAGATTATCCCTGTAATTTTCTCAGTACAACAAAAACAGAGTAGACTTTCCTAGCATTGGTCTGGATTTTCTGCCAGTGATAAATTAGACTAAATTAAATTGCATTTAACACCATTTTCTGAAAAATACACTGTGAAGGGAACAGGGTAAATATGTTAATGAATAGGTATGGAAAAATACTGCATCATATCCCCCCCTTTTTTTCTGTTATCATAACCTTTATTTTAATCCAATATGTTTTGATTATTTATCTCAAGGAAATATCAATTATTTTATGACAGTATAACACTAAACATACTTTAAATATTTGACAATGTCAGTTCTATTTTTTTTAATTCCTCTCTGTTTTCTTTTGGGGGGTAGTATATTTTGTTGTATCTGCATACTTTTTTTTATACTTTAAATATGCGGTCACTTTTTCTAAAATAATTACTATTGATATATTTACTGTTAGGGAGGGAGAGCCATAGAAGCCTGAATAGAAACTTCCTGTGAAGACGTTCCATTAGTCATGAAGAAAGTGGTTGATGCTTGTACTTAAAGAAATTTCACTCTTAGGAATATATTTCTAGCTATCTAGTAACATCTACATGATCCAAAAAGAAATGCTACCTTTGCAATGGTGGGTTTGATTCATACTAGAGACAGTTTTCCTTGGTAATACTGGGCTATAGTGAACAGTGTGAATGTCCACAAACGAATTGAATCTTATTTTATAATAATTATGTTGCTTATGCATTCAACAAAATTTATTTTAGTCCCTCTATGCATATGTCTTGAACTTTGTTAGGGATTAACAATATAGAGAAGCATAAAATTTTCTTCCTACCTTTCAAAAAGAGTGACAAATAGGTCAACATGTCAGAATGTAACTTTCTGTGGGTTCTGGATCCTTCCTAGAATCCAAAGAAACTGAAGAAACTGTGGGATCTCTCAGTATAAAATTCACTTATATTTGCATTGAAATTCCAATACATTTCAGGGAATTTTCTTTTAAAAATATATAAAATATACTGTGGAAGTTAGGCCATATAAACATGCTTAAGAAATAATAAGGAAGTCTCTCGAATACCTGAGAATGAACAAAAAGTCCCTATATATCTTCTGAGTCTTAAAGTGCAACTAAGAGTTAGACTGACAAATAAGAGCAGAAAGAACATGCCTAGTATATAGAGTCATAGTGATCAAGCACACATAATCTAGCAAAAGCATGATAAGTAATTAAGCTGAAGAAATGCAAACCAGGGCTAGGGATGGAGGAGGCCAATTTGCAGTAAGCTTGCTTGTTATGTGAACAAACTTCACTATCTTGTGGGCTCTTTTTCAAATTATTTTTAGCAGTTAATTTTGATTAAGTAAAATTTACACAGAATTGTGGTTTATAAAACAGACTGAAAAATAGATTTTTTTGTATTGATGTGGGTTACAGGAAAGCATCATGCTCATCACACAAGAATATTATCTGTGAAATGAGTGATAAGGTTGCCTTTTTTGTTTGTAATAGATCACATTGCTGACCATATGGGAAGATTTGAAGGGAATTGTGAGTAGTGAGAACAGTAGAAGGATCTGGTTGTAGTTTGGGCAAGAAATGATATAGACCTGGGGTACACTAACTACATCTTTTACTTCTTTTTCATTGAATAAAAAAGTCATACAGATAGCACCTCTTTCCTTCAATATTTAAAATAAGATTTTTACAGAAAAAATTCTATCTTTAGGTCTCTTTTTAGTAGTCAAACCTAAATATGAATATCTGCATCCTTACATGAGTTGTATAAAGGCCACTGTTCAAAGACAAACTTTGGTTGCTGTCCATGAAAAGAGACATTAATTAAAAAGCCTGTTTTTAGAGAAAAATAAAATAAATTTTAAGTTAAATTGAAAACAATAACTTTTATAATCATTATATTTAATGGCTGAAATGAAACTTGGTGACACATCCAATCAAGTAATAATCATGTTGTAACAAGTTTTTAAATTGCATTTTCTTGATCAACAAAGATTGCTTTACTCTTTGAAAATTCTGTTTTATGTACCTGCTCTATTAACTGCTTTAGAAAAATACATGAGTTCACATTGCCATTTCATAATTTCTTAAACTATGTTCAAGCATATCTAAATCCCAGAAGAAAACACAACATAGGTTCAAACTACAGTTTCTCATGCCTTGCTGCCCATATCTCCATATTCTTCTTGATGCATTCTTTTAACAGTGTTACAGTCAATGATATTTTGTTGAATTCAGAAGTTGACTCCTTAAGTAGTTGATTAATGAATCCATCATTCTGAAGTTCTAATCTAATGATTACTGCAATACTTCATTTCACATAATAAATGCATATCATATTTTTGAAATTTACACATAAATTGATTTTTGAATACACTGTATTTTCAATGAACTCTGAAGAAAATTGTGGCATGTCCTTTGGGGGAAATAAATGATCTATTCCTAATATATATACTTCAATTATTTTAATAGAAGAAACTTCTCTTTTAAATAAAGCTATCTGTTGAGATCATTTGGTCCAAGGAACTAGATGTCATGAACCCACAGATTCCTGCTTATAGTCATAAGACAATTGAAATATGTCTGCTAAAAACAGGTTATTGTAAAATCTCTATCTGATCTCATTTTTAACAACTGTCCCTTTCACTTTACCCTCCTTAAAAACCTACACAATGATTTCTTGAAACTACAAAATTAAAATAGTTTATAAATGCTAAGTAGTAGTTCTACAGGAATATAACTCCATATCTTGAATGATGTTCTTTCATTTTATAAGTTAATTGGAAATATGAGTTAATTGGAATATGTTCAGAGACTCTGACAAGGCTGACAAGAAAACTATCTCCTACATGGAATAGTTGATGAAATAGAAAGTATTTAGGTTAGGGAAGAGAAGGCTCAGTACTGACATAATAGTCCTTTATAAATATCTGAAGGATTGTTCTGTGGGAAAAAATACTCTTATTCTAATTTTCCAGAAACTTGTACTTACATGTAGGAGGTGGAAAAGATAAAAATTAGAACTCCAAAAAATTAAACACTTGAGTTGTTCTAAATTGGACAGGCTACTTTTTAAAGTAGTGAGCTCTGAATTACTGGAAATGTTCAACAAAGTCTGGGTAGGTATCTCCCCAGCACCTCTTATATGAGATGAATCTTTACGCATTCTTGATAAATATTGACTCAAAGAGTCTGTGTATATAGTAACTTATCACAATGGTTATTATTAACTAAAAGATGCCAAACTCTGTCAAATATTTTTAGATGGTTTATTCTGCTCAATATAAGTGACTTTAGGACCAGGCACACCCATCCTCAGGAGGTCCTGAGAACAGGTGCCTAGTGTGATTTAATAGTCATTTGGTTATTTGCAATTTAGGGAGGCAGAAACTACAAAAACCATAAATCAATGCATGTGAGATTTTCACGGGTTCGGCCCAGGAAGGAGGGACACTTCCAAGTGGTGGCTTGCAGGTTACAGGCAGACTCAACAGTTTTTTGACTGATAATTTATAGTTTATATCTAAGGAATTTTAAAAATCATTAAAGGAGCTATTTTTTTTTTGAGATAAGGGGGCAGAAAACTCCAGGTTTATTTGCTTATATGTAGATGAAGTCCTATATGTGGCAGATTTCAAAGAGAACAGTTATCTTACAAGCTTCCCGGAGTCTAGTTGTCCCCATGAGACAGCTTTTCAGGGTCATAAAATACTTTGATTTCCCTATTTATTTGTTATGTGATGTTATGAAAGAGTCTGGTTGGAAAACAAAGTTTAGTATATAGGGTAATAGGGCAATAAAACTCAATGTGGTGAGTCCTTATCAGGTGAGACTCCCAAGGACTCTTAGTTAGAAATTTGGATATGAGAGAAAAAAAAGTCAAGTTTAGTCCTCATCATAATATGTCACATTTATTATTATCAAGACATGGAGTCTATTTTCCATTAAATATCAACCCTGGGCCTGGTCATATGATTTGATTTAGCCAATGGTATGTCAGTAAGCAGAGACTCAGAAAGATCTTGAGTGATAGGACTGGTCCTGCCTTGCTTCTTTTGGAGCCCTCTACCACGTGAACAAAGCCATAGATGATGAAGTGACTGCACAGAAGAGATAAGATATCCCAGCTGTAGATCTCCACTGCTACCAATACAATAAACTTCTTTAGCTGATCTGACATCTGATCAAAACACATGATTGAGCCCAGGATGCCACCAACTTCACAGATAAGCCTAGAGCAATTTTCCAACCAACAGAATCAGGAACTAAATTAACGATTACTATTTTAAAACACTAAGGCTTGTAGTTGTTTATTAGGCATCGGTAAAAATAATAAATATATAAAAAGATCATTCAGGGAACCTATGATACCTGAATAAGTAGTACAGACAAACAAAAAAGTAATTATCTTAAGAATGGAGGAATCCATGGAGTAGTTCTCAAGAATGTCTAGAAAGAAAAAGAATGGAAATCAGAATTGAAGGGTTGGCTGAGTATAAATAGAGGATTAATTAGGAACTGCAAAGTAGAGAATGTTATGAACAATTCAATCCAGTGGTTTTTTTTATTACAAGAATAGAAGACAACTTTAGTAAAAGATACCTTCAACCTATTCTTCCAAAATCCTTCCTTGTTTAATTAAACAAGGTTCAGATTCCCAGGAAAGAAGTTGTGACTTGCCCATGAAGGTCATCCACTTAGCTCTTGGCCAGTGTATGAAAGGCACTTCAAATGACAATGCTAGGAGGGGCATGTATAATGGAGAATTGTCTCCAAATAAAATTTAGGGGATTGCACCAAATAAAAGAGGAAGATGTGCTTAAAAGCCAGTTCACGTGGCATCTACTATAGACTGTACTGACTGTAGGTAAATAACAGTTTAACTATATAATAATGAAACAACATATGCCCAACATTGTCCTAGATTTTTGAAATATTAACTCAACCTTAGAAGAAATGGTACTAATAGCAAACTCATTTTATAGACTTTGGAAAGGGAGGTTAAGTGAGTTACTCAGGGTCACAGGATTATCAAGTGGCTGTTTGACTCCAGAATCTGTTATCACAAGCCTCAATTTTATGCTGCTTCTCACATGCAAAACATTTTTTCAAGGAAATGATATAAACCAGCCAATATGAAAAAAGCTAAATGAGAAAAAAAGACATTAATGGAATAAGTTATTCCATGATACTACTTTAGTCTGTTTATGAAAAATATTTTCCAAACAATTATTTTATAAATCAAAAGCAAATCAACAACCCCTATTTCACAAAATCCTGGAAGACTAAATACACACACACACACACACACACACACACACACAACATATTATACATACATACCACATATAATTGGGAATTTAGTGTCTGTTCCTTTAACACAGGAAATTTAGTGCTTGCCTATTACCATAAAAGTTAATTTTATATTTATTCAAAGATTAGAACTTTTATTAAGTAGGTGAAATAACTAAGGCCATGTCATTGTATGTATCTCATCTCAATTTTGAAGAGTCACATAATTGGAAGCTTAGTTGAGCACAACATACTACACAATATTTGAACTTGCAAACTTAGGCTATTTCACAGTGGAAAGATTAATCAGTCTTAATAAAGGCAAAGGCTATGAAACTTTAAGAAGGGACACTTTACAATGGTAGTGATAACAACACAGCGAGAGACTAAGTAAATAATTAGTTTAGTCTAAGATGTGCGCTAACAATATTAGAAACTTATATTGATAAGAGGTGATTTTTATTGGCTTCTACTCCCAAATAGACAAACGCCCAATAGCAGATCTGATGCAAAAATAAGTTTTCCATTAACCATTAAGCAGATCAATGATCATTTAATTCTTTCTTTCTAGCAATGAGATTTCACTATAATTTATGGCCTGTGTTTCGAACATTCAATTGCCAAATCTAGTTTTGAATAAAATTGCCATTTTTCACGTGGACAACATTGACATGTTTATCTCTAATTGAAAAGTGTATTATATCAAAGTAATTGTGTTCTTTAACTCAAAGACTATGCCACCATTTTGTATTTTCAATATCCTTACATAATGAATAACTATATCCTGCTTATTTTATGATGATTTTTTTAGCCAAAAATCTCAGTAGAGGCTCATATGATATTTAGTAAATGTCCACACTTAGATAAAATATTAAAAAGCCCTTTATGTAAACAAAATATTCTCAAAGTTATTTTCATAGAAGTAAAAATCTTTTCATTCTCCTCCTCCTCCAACCATATGCAACACCATAAACAAAGTCAGCAGAAGTCCACTAAGAAAAATTGCTAGAGAACTACAGAAAAGAATGGTTGGAATATTTTGTTGATAGAAGTATTATGTTAACTTTTTAAATTACAAGATTATAAAAAAGCTTATCTATAAAAATAATGCAATCATAATGATCACTTTCATTTATATAATATTATTTTCTTCTTGTGGCAAATATCTACAGAATAAGGAGAAATATTAGATCTTATTAATAAAGAAAAACATTTTTATGTTTTTAATATTTTTCTTTTTTGATTTAGAGAAGTACATGTGCAGGTTTCTTTACATAGAAATTTTGCATGATGGAGAGGCTTGGGAGTCCACTGAGTCTGTCCCCCAGGTGGTGAACATGGTACCCAGCAGGTGGTTTTCAGTCCTTATACCCTCAACCTCCTTTTGAGATGCCCCAGTATCTGTTGTTTCTATAAAGGAAAAAAAATGATAAGAGATAATATTCAACTAGTCAACAAGATGTCATGGAAACCCTTCACTCTGGATATATTTTTATAATACAAGGTAAAATACAGAAATTCCATTTCACAACTTTAAAATTCCTGTATGGGTATTAATATCCACTCAAAGAAATAATAAATTAAATTAAATTTAAAAAAAGAAAAGAAAAAGTAGAAAAATGTAGACTGCAGTCAAACTCTGGCTTGAGAAGGCAGAGAAAGGGAAGAGCAGAAATATTTTTCCAGAAAATTTTACCAGAAAATCAGATATGAATGAAAAGAAAAGAGATAAGGTTGACATAAGAGTTCTGGGACATTTGGATAAAAATATGTTAGTTTGTCTATGAGAAGGTTCATAAAAAACTAAACCAGTCAAATATTAAATAAATTTTTAAAAGTTCAGCTTTTCTCTGAAACATGTACAATTATTATGCATGAATAAAAATAAATTTTAAAACATGTTCCAGCTTTGAAATCAAACAGAGTCTTTCTGACGTCTTATGGAAATTATAGGGAAAGGGAGACAGAATAATCATTTACATCTTAAAGAATTCCTGCAAAGTGGAATCTTTGTGGCATTTATTTGTAACTCATTTTTCATATACCAATAAATCATCCACTGTCATAGGTACTGAAAATTCAAAAATGAAAAATAATCCTAAAGTGTCTAGTTTTGGTGATGGTAGTGAAACGTGTGTTGGACTAGTCTGCCAGAAACCAAACATTATACATTCTGGAGATGATAAAGACACTGAAGTGCAATCACAAGCAAACAAAACTTGGAAGGATATGAACTTTAAAAGAAGAAAGAAGCATGACTGTGCTGGGAGTGGGTTAAGGTGGCAGTCTAATGTTCAAACATATTTTAATTTGAAGTAATAGGAAAAATGTAAATCTGAAATTGAGGCAGAAGGAGCCTTTCTATTTATTTATTTGTATATTTATGTATGTATTTATTTATATTTTAATAATTTTATGAGATACAAATAGTTTTTGGTTGCATAGATTCATTATACAGCCATGAAAAAGTCTGGGCTTTAAGTATATCCACCACCGTCACCTGTGCACATTGTACCTGCAGGTGATTTTTCATCTCTTCACCCTTACACACACTTCCAATCCTCCCCTTTCTGAGTCTCCAATCTCCATTATACCATACAGCTTGCCTTTACATATGTTTAGTTTACCTGCCATATGTAAGTAAGAACATGTGGTGTTTGGTTTTTTGTTTCTGCATTTTTCAATTTGCACGATGTTCTCCAATTCCATCCAAGATGCTGCAAAAAACATCACTTTATTATTTTTGATGGTTGAATTATACTAGAGTGTATATAGATCACATTTTTATTATCCACTGATAGCTGATGAACATTTAGGTTGATCTACCTTTTTGCAATTGTGAATTGTGCTGTGATAAACATACAGGTACGGGTGCCTTTTTTGTATAATGATCTCTATTTCTTTGAGTAGATGCCTAGTAGTGGTATAACTGGATCAAATGGTAGATCTCTTTTTAGTTACTTGAGAAATATTCATACAATTTCCATAAAGATTTTAATAATTTGTGCTTCCATCAACCATGTATCAGCATTCCCTTTTCATCACATCTGTGCCAACATCTATTGTTTTATTTATTTTTTAATGGTGGCCATTCTGACTGGTGTCAGGTGATATCTCATTGTGGGTTTAATTTGCATTTCCCTAATGATTAGTAGTATTGATATTTTTTTCATGTTTGTTGGCCATTTGTATATCTTCTTTAGAGGGTTGTCTGTTCACACCATTAGCTCACTTTTTAATGAGACCAGTTGTTTTTTTCTTGCTGATTTGTTTGAGTTATTTGTAGATTCTGGATATTACTCCTTTGTCAAATGTATAGTTTGATATTATCTTCTCCCATTTTGTAGGTTGCCTGTTT